>BPLR01004940.1:0-268780 GCA_021605095.1 Caerostris extrusa
GCCATTACGTATTGCTCGTTTGCTTTTATATGCTATAACAGCTTTATTATTGTCAATTTGGGGAGAAGTCACAATAACTGTTGTTCTCTTTACGTTTCTTTTTATATATCAGATTTATTATTGTCAATTTGAAAGAAGTCACAGTACAACTTTTGGTAAAAAATTGTTGTTCGCCTTACGTTTGCTTTTTTATATGCTGTATCAGCTTTCTAATTGTCAATTTGAAAGAAGTCATAGTACAACTTTTAGGTATAAACTGTTGTTCTCCTTACGTTTGCTTTTTATATACTGAATCAGATATATTATTGTCAATTTGGGAAAGTCACAGTACAACTTATAGGTATAAATTGTTGTTCTCTTTACGTTTGCTTTTTATATGCTATATCAGCTTTATTATTGTCAATTTGGGAAGAAGTCACTAATAACTGTTGTTTGCTTTTTATATATCAGATTTATTATTGTCAATTTGAAAGAAGTCACAGTACAACTTTTTGGTAAAAATTGTTGTTCGCCTTACGTTTGCTTTTATATGCTGTATCAGCTTTCTAATTGTCAATTTTGGAAAGAAGTCATAGTACAACTTTTAGGTATAAATTGTTGTTCTCCTTACGTTTGCTTTTTATATACTGAATCAGATTTAATTGTCAATTTGGGAAAAAGTCACAGTACAACTTTATAGGTATAAATTGTTGTTCTCTTTACGTTTGCTTTTATATGCTATATCAGCTTCTTTATTATTGTCAATTTGGGAAGACAATAACTGTTTCGTTTTACGTTTGCTTTTTATATATCAGATTTATTATTGTCAATTTGGAAGAGTCACAGTACAACTTTTTGGTAAAAAATTGTTGTTCGCCTTACGTTTGCTTATATGCTGTATCAGCTTTCTAATTGTCAATTTGAAAAAGAAGTCATAGTACAACTTTTAGGTATAAATTGTTGTTCGCCTTACGTTGCTTTTTATATACTGAATCAGATTTATTATTGTCAAATTGGGAAAAAGTCACAGTACAACTTATAGGTATAAATTGTTGTTCTCTTTACGTTTGCTTTTTATATGCTATATCAGCTTTTATTATTGTCAATTTGGGAAGAAGTCAAATAACTGTTGTTCGCTTTGCGTTTACTTTTTATATATCAGATTTATTATTGTCGCAATTTGAAAGAAGTCACAGTACAACTTTTTGGTAAAATTGTTGTTCGCCTTTACGTTTGCTTTTTATATGCTGTATCAGTTTAATTGTCAATTTGAAGAAGTCATAGTACAACTTTTAGGTATAAATTGTTGTTCGCCTTATGTTTGCTTTTTATATACTGAATCAGATTTATTATTGTCAATTTGGGAAAGTCACAGTACAACTTATAGGGTATAAATTTGTTGTTCGCTTTACGTTTGCTTTTTATATGCTACAACAGCTTTATTATTGTCAATTTGGGAAGAAGTCACAATAATTGTTGTTCGCTTTACGTTTGCTTTTATATATCAGATTTTATTATTGTCAATTTTGAAAGAAGTCACAGTACAACTTTTTAGGTTTAAAATGTTGGTTCGCCTTTAAACGTTGTATCAGATTTGTTATTGTCAGTCGGTTTTTGGAAAGTCACAGTACAACATTAGGGTATAAATTGCTGTCTATCTTTAATTTGCTTTTATATGTTGCATCAGATTTGTTGCATAATAAAAGTTTAAATTGCAAAACGGATGTCTATGATTATTTGTTTCTAATATCGAGGTTAAATGTAAGATATTTAATAAATTTTTATTGCATCTTTTGCGCGGAATTTTTATGTTAACCTTAGCAATTTATATTGCGGAAAATCATTTTTGAAATAGTTATATTATTTTAATATATACTTTCTAATTACAGAAAATCCTGTATTATATATCGATAAATTACCTCTTCTGGGGTTGCAGTGGTATACCACTGCGGTATACCACAACAATGTTTTACATAAGGAGCACAATTTTTATTCAGATTATCGTAGAAGAAAAGTTATAAATTAATGATTATATTTGAAAATTCCACCAATGAGAATGATTGTGGTTTAACGTCGGTTACCTTGTTACCTTTTTAATGAAGAAAGCTAAGAAGCAATAGGCTACAGAAATATTGTCTTCTTTATAAATATGCAATATATAAATTAATCATTTCTATGATAACTACAAATAATTTTCACTGCTTTTTACTTTCTTTTTAATTTGGTGTGGAATGTTAATATGTTTTTAAATAGTTTTTAAAAATCATGATTGCAATTACCAATGTTTCATCTGTTACATTGAATTAATTAAGATTTTAATCCATGAATAAAACATTTATTATACAATGAGTATTTTACTAACCAAACTTGATTAGCGTGAATAAGTAATTGATATGACTTTAATTATAGAAACGATTCGATTTACCTTATCTTTAATGTAAATTGGGAAGATTTGTTTTTAACACCAACAGATTGTAGCTTTGTTGACAGTCTTAATTAGTCAAATTAATGTTGTATTTATAGGATATATATGTTAATATGGAAATAATTGTTAATACTTGGATGTAAAATAGCTTATATGACTTATATATAATTTATATAATTATAAAGATTTTATATATGACTTTTATCTTATAATAAGAAATTGGTTGATGTTTTTTATATATTGATTATGACGGAATACTTATTGTTTGATATTTAATGCTATATGTTATTAGTATTATGGCATGCTTAACATACTTTTGTTCATTGTAAGGTGCACATTCTTTTTTATGTGGTATTATATCTAGCATTTATATGGAAGGTAATTCAAACTTTCTGTATAAGGAAACAATTGCTATTCTTGTAATATGGATTCTTCTGGCCACCTTCAAAGTGAACATTGCAATTAATCTTTTGCATAGATATTTAAATGTTTTTAATGCAATTTTTATAATTCTTAGTAATTTTCAAGCTTTTAACAATAAATAAATTCAACGTCACAAGACCATTCATCAACTCAATATGACCATCAATGCATAATTCAAGAAACTTCTTTATAAGTAACAACGTTGACATAAAAAAAAAGCGCAATTTTTGTTTAGTGTAACTAACAAGTTTGACTACATTTTTTTAAAAAATTCCGATCTAATTGCGTTATCTCCACTGTAGTTACTATGCGTATAATCATTAACATGTTGTCGTTCGGACTTGGTGCTAAGTTTTAAGATGTGAAATGTTTTATTTTGTACTTGAAAATATAAAATCTTCTGATTTAACAAATATACATCGATTCAAATTAATATATATATATATATATGCCATTAAAAAAAAAAAAAAAAATTTTAACTTTTATGTGGAAAAAATGTAGGTTTTCACAACATGGAATCTTTTACCTATCTATCTATTTACCAACAAAATAAAAATTATATATGGATATTAAGATGATTTTTGTTTTCATTTTTAAAACCATTCCTTGCTTATCTACTTCAAATTATGCATGTATCGTCGTCTTTTTAAGATAAACTGAATTGGGTGTACACCTAATTGATAACAAAAAGTAAAGGTTAAAAATCACCTCTACCAGTCTACTTCAGAGAGACGACAAATCTTCTTCGATTCTTCCACCAGTATTACCAACAACAAGTTCGAGTACTTCTCCTTTTATCTCCATAATCTAGTTACATTTCCTCCGATGATGCTGTATGGAAGAAGAAAAAACACTGTGTGGTTGTGCGTGCCACCATATATATATTTTTTTTTTCATTTAAAATCATTCCTTTTGTTTATCTCGTTCTAATATATCTCCTCTTTGCATGTGTACACATAATTAATTACAAAAAGCAAAGTTCGAAAAATCAATTCTACCAGTCTTCTCACAGAAACGACAATTCTTCTTCGATTCTTCTACCAGTATTACTAGAACGAGATAATACTAGAACGCGTTCCAGATATTAGGACGAGTTCCAGACATACTGGAACGAGATAAACAAGGGAAATGATTTAAAAAAAAAAATCATCTTTGATATCCATATATATGTGCCCCTCTCGCATGCATCGTCGTCTTTTAAGATAAACAAGAATTTTGTGTACACATATTAATTACAAAAAAGCAAAAAATCACCTCTGCCAGTCTACTTCAGGAGAGACGACAAAATCTTCTTCGATTCTCCACCAGTGTTACCCAACAACAAGTTCGAGTACTTTCCTTTTATCTCCATAATCTAGTTACATTTCCTCCGATGATGCTGTATGGAAGAAGAAGACACTGTGTGGTTGTGCGTGCCACCATCTTTTCAATGTCATCAGCATCTTCGCGTGCTAGGGCGATCTTCTGCCCCGGGCAGATCAAGTCGCGTTTCTCGGTTTTTTTTGTGCCTTTTAATTATGCCCCCGCGGTCGCAGTTACCTTTTGTTTTTTGGTGTCGCTTTTTATTCAATGAGTTATCTAACGTTCCAACAGGGTATGGCAAGGGAGTTCGGTGGCTTTTTCATTGGCCCTTGCTTTTAAATGTTCTTCGAAGTGGTGGAGTGACTTGCTAGTTTTTTTTGTGGATTGTTACTTTTTGATGGTCGTTTGCTTTTTCGTAAACTTACATAAGGGGTCGTATAAAATATTAGATAGATTAAAAATAAACGGCTTTCTTTTTACACTAATTCAACAGTAGTTAAAAATTATTTTGTATTTCGCATAGAATAGATTTCTGTTTATGAAATACTATTAAATTATTTAAAAATTAATAGGTATTTTATTTTCGTATTTTTGTATTCATTATTTTTTGATATGCCATAATAGTATCTAAAATGGTTAAAAACTTTTTATAGTATTGAACAGTTGTAGAAATAGTGTTTAACAATTTTAAACTTCCACACTTGGATTTAGGAACTAAATTCAAAATTTTCTTTAAAGTGTTTTAAATTTAATTTCATATGTTTTCTCAGAATATGGGCTTATTTTTTAATTTCTTAAATTATGGAAAATTCTAGTCAAAGAAAAATTTACTATGTTTGTGTGTAAAAATTGTAATAAATAAGACTTTTTAAAAAAAAATATTTATTTAAGTTACATTATAAAAAATATTGTAAAAAAGTAAAAATTTCGCAATTCATAATTATTTTTATTAAATTATTTATTATTTTTATTAATACAGAAAATCGTATTATTATTTTTTTCTTTTGTAATTTTATACAATTGAATTTGAATTTCAATGTAAAATTCCTCCTTAAAGTAAGATTTCCTAATTTATTTATTTTAAATAATTTTCATTTCTCTTCAAAAGACATTAGCAACATTTGAGGCTGCCTATAAGATAATATACATATATTCCATATACATATTTCAACCATTGTGTATTGTGAAATTTTTCTAAACCTAGCCCTTTTATGTACAACGTACATATTACCATAACTCATTTGCCCATTAAATACTTAGATATTGCTATACAAAAGGATGCTATCGCTGTCGATTATTGTTTTTAAAGCTAACACTTGTTACAAGATTAAGTGAAATCTTTCACTGAAAACCCTTGGTGCCTCTGGTAAAGAGGTCACTGCATCGTCTATAAAAAATTAATAATTAGGTTAGTACGACTATCATTTGCGTGGTTAGTACTGACAGAAAGAAGTATATTTCACTACCATGGGTGGTTATTATAAAAGGAAGTATATTTCGGACTACATCAAGTGCATTAATTAATTTAAGTATATTAATCATATGTGCTGAATTTGTAGGCAGTAATTAAATAGAATTGAATATTAAGAAGCAATAGAATGTAAATATTTTGCATTTCTTCTAATATAATAATCTAAATAATCAACTTAATAGTTTTGAGCTTAAAGAAAATTATATTTAATAATTTTGATATTATTTGAATATTTTTCATCATTAACTAATCAAAAGATATAATTAACTCAAGCTTAAAGTTCAATCTAATATTAAAACTTATATAAAACAATATAAACTATTAATTTCTATTTTAAGAAATACAATTGAAATGCTTCTCATTATATAAAGATTTTTTTTTTTTTATTTGAATATGAAATTTTTTTTTTATGCAAAGTATCTGATAAAGATTATAGTTTCCTTCATAATCCTCTGATATAAAGTATTTAATTTTTTTTTTGAAAAAGAGGAGATATTTTTAATTATTTTATTTTAAATTAACTTCTAATCCAACTTTCTATATCTATGTAATTAGAGATATTCTCTTATTCTTATTTCATTATTATTTTAAGATCAACGTGAAACATGACCCACGCCTTTTCAGTAGACAGTGTCTGTTAAAAATCAAAATGAAAATGCCAATTTGTAAAGCGGATCAATTGAAATCAAAACAGTTGATAGAGTTCTACTGCTTATTTACAATAATTACGTACTTCAAGGACATTTAAAACTAAAATTATAGTGCAGAATATGTTATTACGCTTCTAATTCGAAATCAAACTGATTTATTTTTGTCAAGACATATTCACTCCCTATTTGTTTTTAAGACCTATTTTTGTGAAATTTGTAATTGGATAATTTTGAATTTGCATTTAGATTTCAACATATTGCCTCTACTGCAGATGATTGAGAAAAATTAATTTAATACTTGATATTATTTTTACTTTTTAATTAGAAAAGGATAAACAAATTTTGATGTAAAAATTATCTCATAAAATCTGAAACAGCATGAATATCGAGCTTATTTATAAAACTCGTCTAAAAATTGTTGTAAATCAGTGCAAATAATAGCATACGACTTCACCTTAAAGTGTTTGTGTGGGTAAAAATATTTCTTTGAAATGTCCCGTGTAAATATTTCCATGTAAAATATTTCTCATGTAAATATTATTTAAAAATTCAGATGATTAACAATTGCATTTTTGGTGATGACCCCTTGAACCCCATTTGTAAAAAGAGTCAGATTTTATATTAAAAGGAGTAAAATGCTACTACAATCACTCCAACCATATATTCTTTCCACCCAAGACACATATATTCTTTTCTTCACACACTATCCGCAGCCATCTTAAACATTCCAGAACATATCAGTGTGCGGTAATTTCTTTCAACTTGTGATCATGCAAAAAAGAGTAGCATTTTTCCAGTAATAAACATTAATTGATCATTAATGATTAACAATTGCATTTTGGTGAAGACTACTTTCAGTAATAAACTCACGAAACGACAGATGTTAGGAAACAGTGCTATTTGGCTTTGCTTGTGATCATGCAAAAAGCCAGTAGCACTTTACCCAGTAATAAACATGTTCCAATTAATTGATCATTATTGATTAACAATTGTTCCAATTAATTATTAACAATTGGAATTTGGTGATGACCCCTTGAACCCCATTTGTATAAAGAGTCAGATTTTATATTAAAAATATACCTAAATCATCCATATCTTTATGAATGTTATTTATATCTTTATTATTAGATATAGTACCATTCGCTTTTTGTGTGCCTCAAGACTAAAATAGCCACCACCCATGTCACATCTTAATCACAACGTATGAATAACTCTTTCAACAGCGACTGGTATAAAAATTCATGCTTAAGCAATTAGATTTTTAAAGCAATTGCACTTTGATGATGATAAACAATTGCACTTTGATGATGATTAACAATTGCACTTTGATAATGAGTAACAATTGCATTTTGGTGATGACCCCTTGAACCCCATTTGTAAAAGAGTCAGATTTTTATATTAAAAGGAGCAAAATGCTACTACAATCACTCCAACCAGTTCCCCCAAGACACATATATTCTTTCTTCACTCTATCCGCAGTCATCTTAAGCATTCCAGAACATATCAGTGTGCGGTAGTTTCTTTCAACTTGTGATCATGCAAAAAAAGCGAGTAGCACTTTACCCAGTAATAAACATGTTCCCGAAACGACAGATGTTAGGAAACAGTGCACCGAGGGTTGTCCCAAAGATTAACCCAGGTCAAGGAGTAGAAGTATCAGAAAAAGAATCTTTTATTGTTGCCGAATCAAGATGTCCTGCAGCGATTTAAACCTGGGTTCCTCGCGATTGGTCCACTGGATTGCGTGCGTACACTTCGACCTGTCTCGGCAACTATGAGGGCATAATTATCTTCATTTCTACTTATCCATCTTCAGATGAGAAGGGGGGAAAAAAAGTTCTTAAGATGTTTCTTTTCTTCTATTTCTTCCTTGAGGGGTTATCTACCTATAATAATTACGAAACCGTCATCAAGATGGTAAGGATTTTACACCAAAGAAAAGAAAAAAACGGAAAAAAAGTTAAATTAGGTTGTTTACATTTTTTCCTTTGTAAAATAATTATATGGAATCATTTTTTTCCCTACATTTTCATTGCTGAATTTTTACAGACTGTTTTGGACGTGTTCTTCCTATTTAAAAACGCCTCTTTTTTTTTTTCAAATTGATGACTGTAATTGACAGTTGGCACTAACTGTGCTGACGAAATGATCAATCGCCATTTTTAAAATGTGAGTTATTAACTTATTGACCTGCATTTTTTGGACATACTTTTAAGAAAAACTACTTATATTATAATGAATTTATAGTAATTTTAGGTTTATTTTCATCGACTGTACTTGATCTAACAGGGAAAGAACAGCCCCTTTTTAATTTTCGTCTTGAAAACGTGGCGCCTGATGGCCAATTGGCTAGCGCTCTCTGGCCTTGATACCACAGGCTTCAGGTTTGTATATTTGATATGGAGAGGATGTTTGTTAGTGGTTCAGAAACCACATTAAACTGTAGGTCCTGGTCTAATTAGCCTAAAGTGTGCAAAAAGAATGACCGTAGAACGACAAGCCAAACCATTGCAAATGCAGCAAATACTTTGGGACAGTGACGAATAATTACATGTGGTATACCTCTTAATGGAAGATTAAAAATTAATTATGCTTTTATATTGATGAAGAAACATTGTGATGAATTGTATAAATTAATGATTTAAATAAAACATAATAACAATGCATGTATGGCAAACCAAAACAAATCTAGAAAGCATGAAAATTCATCTGAAGAAATAATTGAAGGAAACTAAAAATTTCTCATAAATCGTAACAACATTACTCATATAACGAATTAACGTCCTAAATAGTTTTTAATGGATTATAATTGGTCTCTGCCAATCATTGTCTCTTGCACACCATAAAGAAATGAATCTCTTAAAGCAGAGAAATTTCCAAAAATGAAGTAATAAGACACTTTTAAGATACATTTTTCCAGATCTAGGATAAAATGTCATGTATGTTGGAAATATTAAAATGGAATGCATTAAAAAGGAGTAATAACTTTATTTTGAAAAAAAATGTGCTATTTCATTTTAGAAAGATGCTTGAGGTGCATCACTTTTAGATACCTTTTATTGTTAATATTTCCCAATGATTCTATTTTAAAGTTATTAAACAGAAGCACTATGGAGTTTTGCACCATTTTTGAAAAATTACTTCAAAAGCACTTCAATTACCATTACTGCAGTTACAACTTTAAATAATTGCTATGCATTTAAATGGATCCACGACCCTAGGGCATAATCCTCTTAGTTGCAACATTTCACAACTATTCGCTACGCTCAGGAAGTGAAAGGTATATCACAGTCTGGCGCTGCGCTTACATGTTATGCAATTAAATGCATTTTGTGGATTCATTAACAATTAGGCGAATAAAAGCACCCAAAAGCAAAGTGTGGCAAGAGAATATTCTCCTTTCAATTTAATTTGCGGTGATGAAATGCATGGAATCTTATTAGTTCATGAATAGTGATGTTTAATTTATTAAAGCATTAAATGTGGATAATCGACGCCTATTGGGATGATTAGGAGAAGGCATTTTATAAAATTCCTATAACTTCTCCAAAACCATTAATAAAAATTATTCGTATAATTTTATTAATGCCTTTTCAATGGAATGGAATGGAATAAGAATTCTCATAGGTATTATATGTAGAGAAAGCCTTCTTTTGTAATGTCTATCATTGATGGTATTATATTGTTAGAGAAATTCTGTATTTGTTCCAAGAAACCCCCAAGACGCATATAAGCTTTAGGAAGAATAATTAAGCCTTTCTGTTACAATTTACCATTTGGTATGCTAATTTTTGTATTTGTTTATAATTATTGTATATTTGTAATTTTTGTATATTTATAATTGTATATTAATTGTATATTTGTGTTATATAATTTTTATATTTTGAGGTGCAATAAGGAATTGAACCCAATTCAGTAGTTAATAATATATGATGATGATGTCTATGATGTCTTCAAAATGTTTTTGTTGGTTAATTTTAATGATATTTATGCACTTTAATAATGCCGATATCAAAAAAAAATATTTAATAGAAAAGTATACTTTTTTTTTTTTCAATTGATGTATTAAACAGAAATAATTTAAACGCTTTTTATTGAATGATTTCGTGACCAACTCTTTTTTTTCTTCATAGATTTTGTCTGAACTATTTCCATTTTAAAAATACAACTGTTTTGCCTTGCTTTGTGTTCTGTTTTACTTAGTCCCCTTGTGCAACTAATTCTTCGAAATTCAAGCTCATAAATCTACATATAACAAACTATATGGTTCTTTTTTTTTTTTTTTTAATCTAATGTTTGAATTTTGATACATTACTAAAAATATTTCTTTATATTTCAGTGATTTATATATATTTTTAATATCCAAAGACAAATATTTGAGTTAAATTTTTATTCAAAGCATTATGTTCTTTTATGCTTTTATGATTAATGGGGCATTTCTAATATGTTTGTTTACCCTAGAAATATCTAGGCCCTTTCTTTCAAATCAATCATAAATAAGTTCTTTAAAATTTAAATCTCTGTTATTGTAATATTCCCAAGGAAGAAAGATTATGTTTATTTGTGCCTCAATCATTAAGGATTTTATTTTTTAACGGACCCTCAAAGGTTCTTTTTTATTTCTTCTTTCTCACTCTTTGTCAACTCTCTATGGCTACTATTCCTTCACTTTTCACAACTAGGTTCTCATTTTCATAATTTTATCTATTATTTGAATTTTAATACATTACTTAAAAAAATTTCTTTATATTTCAGTGATTTATCTGTATTTTTTAATATCCCAAAGACAAATCTCATACTTGAAGTTCAATTTTTTAAAAACTTTCTGTTCTCTCAAACTCATATGATTAATGGTGCATTTCTTATATGTTTGTTTACTCTAGGAATATCTAGACCAGGGGTGGCCAGGGGTCGTTTATTTCGAAAATGAAATTGACCCAACACAAAAATACGCTCAAACATAACGGACGCAACACCAATTAAGATGCAAATACCCAAATTGAGATCGATTTTCAAAAGCTAAATGAAAGAGTGGAGAAACAAATATCGCACTAGTAAAATAAATATTTTTTAATAATTTCATTTTTTTTATTTTGTTTATATTTATATACCTTTTATATTTCATTTTTAGTGTTATATATTTCTTTACAATATGCGTTTAGTATCATTATTATTATATTATCCTATGTTTATATGTAATAACAATAGCAAACACAAAAAAATAACAACTCATTATGTTTCAATTTTCACTCCAAAATAATGTCTATAGTAGATCTAAATCTAATATGGGGATATATAATTTTATATGCCGCCCGCGGAGTTATGTTGCATTTTCAAAGTGGTTCGCTATATCATTTGGGTTGGCCACCCCTGTTCTAGATCTTTTTTTTTTCAAATAAATCATGAATAAATTCTTAAAAACTTAAATTTCTGTTATTATAATGCTCCTAAGAGAGATTGATTATGTTTATCAGTTCCTCAATCATTAAGAATTTTATTTTTTTAACGGACCCTCAATGATTTTTTTTTTAATATCTTCTCACTATGGCTTCCAGATATTACGCTAGAAATATTTTTTTTTTCACATCAGTCATAAATAAGTTCTTTAAAATTTAAATCTCTGTTATTATAATATTATCATGTTTATTTGTCCCTCATTCATTAAGAGTTTTATTTTTTTTAACGGACCCTCAATGGTTCTTTTTTATTTTCTTCTTTCTCACTCTTTGCCAACTCTCTATGGCTACCATTCCTTCACTTTTCCCAACTCGGTTCTCATTTTCATTCTCTGCTTTTCCTCACATCGTCCATTTTTTATGATTCGAAGAACCTGCCTTAAGCCTTGGGGGCAAAAATTATTTCTTTTTGTCTTTCTCGCTCTCTCCATCAAGTCCGAAAGGTACGCAATGTACCTTGCCTCAGGCACACATGCCCGCCATCTTGGTCTACTAGTTTTAGACCAATTATTTAATGGATAATTACAAAATCCAGTTTCTTGGTGATTGAAAGGAATGGCATGATGGAAAATAACTGGGTGAAAAATCAAATTCGTTGCACTATTTCAAATTAAACATTATGTGTTAGCGAATGTTTCGCATCAAATCGAAATTCTCGAATTGAAGATGATTTCAATCTTCTTGATTTATTTATGGATTTTTTTTTTTTTTTTTTTTTTTTGGTCTTTGATGAGATTTAAACTGATTAGTTCCATATTTTCAGTGTTAATGCAATCACTTTAATATATATTTTTATGATTGTTTTTTTCTTGTTGCTTTCCATATTTTTGATTAATTCAGGTTGAGGAAAATGGATTAGAAGATAGTTGCTTGGCTGATTTACCAAGGAGGTTTAATAGGGGTGTTGCAAAAATTTAACCCAAGAGTATTTTCGCGCTATTGTTAATATCTAACGTATGTATATATATTCTGTTTTTCTACTATTTATTTAAAAAGTGAAAATGGAATTAGTCAGTAAATAATTTTGGTACAACATCTTATTTAAAGATGGCACAGTAAGTTTTTATAAACTTAATGAATAAATATTATTGTATGCCATTATTTTAAGGTAAATACTAAGAAAAATTCTTAGTTAATTCATAACACGGAATTATCGATAAATAAAGCTCTTTATATCAATTATTCTAGAATCAAGTAACAAATCTTTTTGATTTGTCGTATCTGGTGAAATGTCGTCTCGTAAGATATTGTTCTTTTTAAGCTTGTTTTCTAACATTTTTCAGAACTCCAGTCAATTTGCATTTTTAAAATTCCAAGTTAATCTTCATTTTATTTTTCGGACAGTATCTGTTCTGATGTATATGAATAGTAACCAAATTACCCGATGACCAAAACCCGGATCCTTTGCAAAGTACCGTAATGAACCCGCTGGCCTATAGCAGATGATACTAAACTACATCGGGGTTCGATAAAGTTCCATTGTAATACATACATGAAGATCAATCGAAATCTTGATACACAAGTTCAATTTGATGAGTATTCCAAAATTCTCCAATTCTCTACCAGAGAAATTCTCATTTTTATACCCTGGTATAGAGCATCGTGTGTATGGGCATTGATATCACACATAATAATAGTCCCTTTTGAAATATTTAAATCACCAAAATTTGGTTTATTACCTGGTGGACTATATAGTGAATAAATTTTTTAAATGATTTTAATTTTTTCCAGCAAATAATTTTTTACAATTTGATACAACAGCCCCATGCTGGGCCGTGGACCGGTAGTCAGACGGCCTTGGCCTACTATGGAGCTGTTGCGCCAATGGAGAAGTAATAATTTAAACTCCTAAATGAACATTTTACTTATGCATAACTGAATTACATGATTATTGAAAAATAAAATACAATCTCTTAGTCAATTTTTCTAGCATATATATGTTCAGCTAAATAATTTAAGGAATTTAAATATATTATTCAATACTTCATACTTGGCGAAATTCTTCTAAATAATCCTCTTCTCAAATGGTTATGAAGAAATGTGCTTTCTTTCCACCAGACCAGGTTTATCTTTTCTGCTATCACGTATATCTAGCTAAATACCCTCATAGGCCAAGTAGTGAATGCATATCTGAAATGACCAGACCATAAAATTTCATTAATCGGATAAAGTTCCAGTTACTAAGCTGAAATCCTTTTGTGAATCTTTCTTGCTTTCATTTTTTTTTATTATTTTTTAATCCTTATTTTGCGTTGATAGCTCTCAATTTAATTTACCATGAATAAAACGAGCAGCTATGAAGCGTGAAATTTAGAAAATGAGCCCCTCGAAAAATAATAATAATCACAACCAAGAGAGAAAAATAAATTCGTTTACGTTGATATTCTTCTTCTCCACTTTAAAATAAGTGAGTTGCAATAAGAAATAAAAATCCTGCCAAAAACTTTTTTTTTTAATAAAAAATAAAAAAAAAAAAAGAAGGTAGCAAAAGCACATCACAGAAAGATTTGAGTTATTTTAAAAGGTCTTAAGTATCTCGACTTGCTTTTAAAATGATTTGAATTTCTGGATTTTTTTAAAAAACTTCGGGAAATTAAAAGAATGTTTTAAGTGGATAACAAAAAAAAAAGATTCTGATAAACATTTATTAGGAGGTTGAATTTTTTTTGTGACAGAGCTTTTAATACCTTGCTAAAAATAATAATGATAAATGAAATAGCGTATCATGTTTAGTATTTCCGGTTGCGTGGCTTTATTTGGCTTCAGATGTCTATTTTCACTAGCATAAAAAGATAAATAAACAGTGTTTTAATTGATAAGTTAAAGATGTAAAAATGCTGTTAGTGTCTTGAAAATAAAATTTTTACCCGGGATTACTTAGGACAAAAAAAAAATAAATAACATTTAAAATGGGGTTGTTAAGTTCTTTGTTAATTTGTTTTGTGCAAATTTGATGTTTGAAGAATGGCAATTTTGAAGTTCTTTGTGTGAAAAAATAGTATGTTTTTATTTTATTTTGTTTAGATTTAGTCTTTGAGGATAAAATAAAAAATGTCAAATATTATACTGAAATAAAATTTAATCCAATATTTTTTAAGAAAGCTTATATTAACCTGAATAAATGATCTATTTGCACATTTTTTGTTTCATAAAATTTACTCAACTTTTGCTTTTGTTCAGCATATTGTATTTACAATTAGTTGGTATATATTTTTTTTTTTTTTTTATGTTTTAATGATTGTTTAATGCTTAACATTCAAAACGTACCTTCTTGGCAATTTATCATTAAAGAAAATTATATTTCTATTTATACTCAGCCTATTTTTGTACTTTATACGTTAATATATTGTTTTCAAATTTATTAATCAATCAATCAATCAATACTGATTAAATAATACAATTTAAAAATAAATATAGGGGAATGAAAATTTATGTGCCAAATATTATTCTAAAATAATATACTATATTTTAACTCTTAAAAATAATGTTCTTTTGAAAACAGAATTTTTTAAAAATTATATTTTATGAAATTAATTTATTATGACGAAATTGAAAATTAATAAATAAATAAATTAATGGCAAATTAGTTATGATATAAATTATGACAATTAGTGTTTATATCTATGCGAGTTTATAAAAAAAGGTGAATAAAAATATATTAAAATAAATAGCGTTTATTTATTACATATATTATTCATTTTGGTTCTCAAACATGGACTTCGGCGAGATCTGATGAGGTCCATTTGGTTATATTTGAGCAGAAGATTTTAAGGGCTGTTCGTGGAGGTATTAGGGAAAGGGATTGTTGGGCAAGACAATACAACGCAGAAATTTACAAATGCTATAAAGACCCAGATATTATAAAATTTATTAAGATCAATAGATTAAACTAGGCTGCTCATGTAAGCAGAATGAATGATTTTAACCCTGTAAAAGGCTGGCTTTGGCAAAGCCACAGGGACAAAGAGGAAGAGGATGACCCAAGCTGCGATGGATAGACGCAGTGGAAAACGATATTGCTGTACTAAAGGTTAAGAATTGGAGGACCATTGTCACCTAGAGGAATGCATGAAAATCTCTTCAAATTAGGGTCTTGGCCCACCCTGGGCTGTCGTACTATTGATCATGATAATTATTATTCATTAAGTTTAATTACCTATTATATCCAACAGATTAGCAATTTCAACATATGGTAAATGTATGCTGCCATTGAGGCAAACTTTGTCTTTCAAAGCAATATTATATCTAAATAATTTTAGGTAATAATTTATTTAAATTTAACAACAAATGCATCAATTCAGCTTATTTTTAGTGCGATATACTAAAAGGGCTTGTTTTGTCAAAGCGACAGGGACAAAGAGGAAGAGGACGACCCAAGTTTCCATGGATAGACGCGGTTGAAAACGATTTTCTTGCACTAAATGTTAAAAATTGGAGGACTATAGTCACCCAGAGGAATGCATGAAAATCTCTCCAAAGGAAAGCTTTGATCCAATCTTAGTTTCCGTGCTATTGATGATGATGATTCATTTATTTTAATTATCTATTATATCCAATAGATTAGCAATTTCATCATATGGTAAAATTATGCTGACATTGAGGCAAACTTTGTCTTTCAAAGCAACATTATATCTAAATAAGTGTAGCTAAACCTTTATCAAAATTTAACTCCAAATACATAAATTCGGTTCATTTTTTTGTGTGATAAACTAAATCATAGAAGATTCCTAATTTGTCTTAGATAAAAAGAAACGCCTGACTTATTATGCTTTCAACGTATCTGCTGAATTAATTGCGCAGAAAACTCTATAATATCCACTGACACTAAGTATTTAACAGCGTCTAAACGTATTGAAATTAAGGTCGTTGCCCAGGGAGGGTTCAACCACACCTCCCTCCCACCTCTCACAAAAACAATACCACTTAGAGCATAATCTTTTGAAATTGGGGGAAAAAAAAAAAAAAAACCCTAATTTTTTTCTAAAAGAAAAGGAAGGTATTTTTAATCCGATGTGGATTTCTTTTTTAAATCTTTTCGCACATAAAAAAAAAAAGTTCAAAGTAGAGAGAGAGAGACAGTGGGAAAAACATTAAAAAGTAAACTAAGAAGGCGAAGATAAAAAAGAAAAATAATAAAAAGAAAGAAATTAGCACGTTCTAAAATTCTAGAACCGAAGAAGTTTCAGCAGTCAAATCGACTTCCACCCTTTTTGCAAGCACTCCTACAACCCCTACCCCCTACTTCCGATCCTAATCGCTTTATCCTTCCACAATTAACTCCTCCTAAGCGCTACTAGCTTTGGAGAATAACAATAATCGGTAATGAGCATCGGTCGGCAAAGTAATTAGGCCTAATTGTGCATGCCCGACATGCTTTAACCCCTACCCCTACTATCTTAATATTTTTTCCCCGTTTTCTTCGTCGTTCGAAGCTTTTCTAGCCGAGATAAAAATGAATTTAAATAAAGAAAAAAAAAAAAAGAAAATAGAAAAAAAAAAAATATTTTTAGGAAAATGAAGAGCCAATATGGATTCTGTGCATTCCCTCCCTCCACCCTCCAAACGATTTTGGATGGTAATTATCGCCTGCGACTCCCCTATTTTCTGTAATCTCGTTTTCAAAATCATTCTTCTAGGCTTCGCTTCTTATACTAACAATTTTTCCTGAATGATTTTTCTTCATCTAACGTGGAAATTAATTACAATCACTTGCGGATATAAATGCGCGACAAATTAGAACTTGCTAAGTATTTAGTCTGTATTATTGGCGTTCCAACCCATTTTTTTCTTCCTTTTAGTTTTTTTTTCCTGTAAGGCTCGTTAAAATATAAGCACAATCCATGAATATTATTTCCTTTTTTTTTTATTTTATTTAATCTTTATCGTATAATTCTTTCATTTCATCACATAGTTTTTGTTAAATATGCAAATTACTTAAAAGTAGATATATATATTTTTAATTTTCTATTTTTATTTTTAATAAGTGATTATTTTCGAGAGGATTGTAATGATAAAAATAACTTTTTTTTTTTTTCTTTTAAATATTTTAACATGTCAAGTAAAAACAAATTAAGTCCTTTTTTTTTTTTTTTTTTATCATATTCTTCCAGTTATTTTTAATAAAAAAATTTATTATTATTATTTTTTATTATTATGCTATCGAATCATTTAAATTACTAAGAAACGTTGCAGTTTTTTTTTAGGCACAAATTAACCAGGCGTGAAGACAATTTTTTACCTTTAAGATATTGCACGATATTAAATTATTTTTGAAACATAATTATTACCGTTTAAATTTTTTACCCTCTATCTTAATTAACGGCGAGTTACGAAATATTTCACAGCTACTGGATATTTTCTTAATTATTTAAATAAATATTCTCTCCCATTCTGATTAAAAGGATGTTGTCGAAATTATTTTATTCATTGAACATTATATATAACAAAGGGCATACAAATTGATTTTGAATAAAGCATACTACAATCTAATATTTTAATAATATTTGTTGTATTATCTGGTCTATAATTAGTTGGAATGGCACGTTGTATTTATAATCTTGATTCTTTATGGTTTGGTTTGTCGCTCTACTCTCATTTTTGCACACCTTAGGCTAAGGGCCCTGATGGCCGAGTGTCTAGCTCTCTGGCATTCGGTACCACTGGTTTTGGGTTCGAGTTCTGGTGGTGCAATGGATGTTTGTAGTGCTTCGAATCCACTTTAAACCGTAGGTTCGGGTCTAATATGATCGTAGAGCGTTGTGGGAGTAGTGTTACTCGCGCCCTTAGCATATCTTCACGATACATGCACCTCCTGGGTAGTGCTAAATGAGTAATGTCTGTGCAGCCCTTGCTTATGGCATAAAGATAACTGTCTCTGTATTGCCAACTGCATTAAAAAACACTTAGTCTAATTAGACCAGGGCCTACTGTTTAACTTGGATGTTGAATTTCTAACAAACAACCATTCTGTCGCCATGATTTGAACCTAAAGCCTATATATATATATATCTTCCCCCAAAATTCTGCATCTTTTATCTATAGAGATCTAGCTTATTATTATATCTACTGCACATCTTTTGTCAATGTGCCCTTCTTTTGAAAACAACTATAACATTTATCTATAATTAATAAGTACTTAGCTGATAAATGTATAGTAAAAAATAATTATTAACATTAAATGGATATAGGGGGAACATTCAGCTAAGAATAGTTCTCTCTTACTCCAGAATTCTCCATGTCTTAGAGTTTTTCTTTGCTATGATATCTACTACATATCTTATGTCAATGTGCCTGTCTTCTTAAAAACAACGCTAATATTTATCCATAAATAATAAGTACTTAGTTAGTAAATACATACTAACAATAATTATTAACATTATATGGATATCGAGGGAAACAGTTCAACTGAGAATAGTTCTCTCTTATCCCAGAATTCTCCATCTCTTATCTACAGCGCTCTTCCTTTCTATTATACTACTACATATCTTGTGTGAATGTGCATGTCTTTTTGAAAACAATAATATTTATACATAAATATTAAGTACATAGTTAATAAATGTAAAAATAAATTATTATTAACCTTAAATGAATATAGGGAGGGGGGGGGGACATTCAACTAGAAATAGTTCTCTCTTATTCCAGAATTCTCCATGTTTTATCTATATCGTTTTTCTTTACTATTACATCTTAGTACTACTAATAATAAATGTATAGTAAAAATAATTATTAACGTTTAATCAATAGTTAATAAGTACTAAATCACTTAACGATCTGAAATTTCTTTTGTGTTATCATTTCAATTAAAGTAAGACTTAAAAGCACTTTCAATAATTATTGCTATGCAACTTAGACATGATAAAATAATTGGAAGTCATTAATCCTTTGACTGGCAACTGGCGTACCGATTACGGGTACCAACTGGGCAAATACCCTAAAACCTCCTCATCTTAATTAATAAATATGCTTTAAATTTTAATTGGCTGCTTAATTAGGTTAGCATAGATAATAAGATAAAATTTCTAAAAAATTCAAAGTTAAATGGTACTCAAAAAAAAAAAAAAAAAAAAAAAAAAAAAGATAAAAATACTAATAATAAATAAAAGTAAGATACAAAATAAATGAAATTAAAGTTAAATTTAAATTCAGTACGATTAGGGACCAGTTGTCGATGCCAAAATATTAAAAAGTAAACAGAGTTATGATAACTCATTGAACCAAGTGAACAGGGATTATGCTGAACGGTGAGAGCAGTTGTAGGTTGATGCTGAAAAGTAAATGATTAGTCCACACACAAAAAAAGGCCACAATCAGGACCGTATTTTTATATTTTTCATTTTATATTTTTATTTTATTTGGTTTTTTTCTTCCATCCTTTTTTTATTTTCCTAACAAAAAAAAAAAGGGGTAAAAAAGCGTACAATAAAAACCTAACTATTTACTAGCCGTTAAGAAAGGATTGAGGTGCACATCATAGCAAAAATATAAAAATAGTGAATTGAGCCGAGTGCCGGATTTCGAACCCTCAACCTTACGGTCGGGAGTCCGTCACCTTACCTCTGCGCCAATTCGTTTTGTTTACAAAATAGAGCCAGCGAAACTTTTAAAGCCAAACGACTCCTCAGATACACAGTGAGTTAACTAGTCTCAGTGGACGTAAAATTTATAATGTTAAATCCACTCCGTTACCTGAACTCGCGGTCGTTTGTTCAGGATAACAGCCATGATGTCTCTTAACTCGAGGGAAACAATCATAGGAGACGTCATAAACAGCCCTTGGGCGTTTCTGCGAACTTTTCACCCCAGGGTGATAGGTCGGCAGACGACGGATTAACTCATTGCTAATATGAGGACATTTTTCAAGAAAATTCTTTGAAATTTTGATTAAATAATTTGGAATAGGTTCGACGTCTAGATCTCTATTTACTTTGAACTGGTGTATTTGGTGACAGCCTTGGTTCCTTCAGAAACGGCGTGCTTAGCCAATTTACCAGGCAACAACAACCTAACTGCAATTTGAATTTCCCGACTGGTAATGGTGCTCCTCTTATTTAGCAGCTATTCTCTCAAAGATGTCATTCACGAAAGAATTCATGATAGACATGGCTTTGCTGGAAATTCCAGTATCAGGGTGGACCTGCTTCAAAACTTTGTAAATGTAAATTGCAAAAAGACTCCTTCCTGCTCTTCTTCCTCTTTTTTTTATCTCCAGCACGGACATTAATCCTTTGAGGATCATTATGTTAATGTATTTGAACTCATCGATTTTATGTGTTTTATAACGATCGTAAACATTATGGTCTTTCCTTTAACCGTATAAAACAGTATTTGTCAACATATGAAAGTTGTTTTCGTATTAGCCACCAATATTTTACACTCTTTTAATTGAACATGTAAGTAATGTTCGTTTTATCCTAATACATTTAATGTTTTTTAAATTGATTTTCGCTATAAGTTTTTCTTAGTTTATTACTTATGTATTTAGTTTTTGTAAACAATTGTATGATATTCTTTAAAAACAAATTACTTTTAAAATCTGTGTGGCTTCTATGTCTTCAATACTAATCTAAACATAACATGGCAGTTTCAAATATTTGATTTTCTTAAGGTTATAGACATATAAATAAACTTCAAAATTTTACTCAAATTCTTTAATGTTTGGTAAAATTTGTTTTAAAAACATGTGCTATCAAATAATTTTGGTATGTATTTCTTTTTAATATGAATAATTTACAAATAATAATCATATATATGGAAGTTAATTAATATCTTTTAAAAAACAATGTACAAATACAGCATAATGAATTTGTTCTGTCAGTGTTAACATAATGTGTAAGCAAATATTTTTATAGTCATCATTATTTTATTGATAATTTCAAATTAAGTCATGAATCATTATTATTTCATTAAAAAATATTTTGCGATATTTTTATGCTAACAAATAATAATTGTATCAAAAATTATACTAATTTATTTTTAGAATTCCGTAAACAAATCACAACAACAGCAAACAATACATCGTGGTTTGAGTGTAAACAGAGCAGTTATGCATGTATAGATTTTATTTCCGCACCATTTGTCACCCTCTTCTTACTGATGATGGGTGCAACTAAACAATGTTAACCTCCTGCCATTTGTTAGGATTCGGGTAGGGGTACAAGCTGACGTTATTGACACCTCATAAGATTTGATTAATAGTTTTATTCTGCCAACGTTTATTGAGTACAGAAATGTCCTGCTTGTTAATTGTCCACCATACCAGGCTGCATGTTGATTAATGGAATAGACCAGGGTCTTCACAGTAGCACTTTTTATAGTAGCAGCAAGTAATTTAGATCGATAATGCTGATTTCAGATGGCTACATGGGAAAAAAAAAAAACTACCTCATATTTTCATTTTAGAGATGTATATGACAATTTTTGATAGTATAAATAATTTTATAATTTTGAATTGTTTAAACATTATTTAAGATTTTAATTATGTAAACCTTTTATTTCATGTATTACGTGATAGTTATAAAATAACGCCAATTTTGCCAAATATTGCCAGTTTATGCAATTTTGACACTCTTTGATGAGGAAATAATTTCAATTTGATGCCGTTAATTGTCCATGAGCCTTTAGATAGACCCTGACCTTTAATATATCTTTTTTTTGTCATAGTAGCAGAAAGTAATTTAAATCGATAATTCTTATTATTAGATTATTGAAGAAATAACTTTGATATTTTTCTTGCAGAAATCAATTTTTCTCCTTTTCTGTTATTTAATTATATTTTAAATATGTCATAACGAATTAATTTTGATTAATAGTATTCTGTTATATAGTTTAACGTGCTCTTTTAAATGAATTATTTGAATATTCTTTTTCAAAATTCAATAATATTGAAATAATATTCAACATGTTTTTTTATCGATGAAAGAATATTAAATTAAATTAATTTTCAATGTGTTTTTTTTATCAATGCAAGAATATTCAATTAAACGAATATCCAATGTGTCTTCATCATTGCAAAAATCAAATTAATGTTCAATGTGTTTTATCAATGCAAAAATATTCAATTTATATCCAATGTATTTTTTTATCAGTGCAAGAATCTTCAATTGATATTCAATGTGTTTTTATCAACACAAGAATATTCAATTTATATCCAATGCGTTTTTTTATAAGTGCAAGAATATTCAAATGATATTCAATGTGTTTTTATCAATGCAAGAATATTCAATTAAATTATTATTTAATATATAAATTTCCCAATGTATTTGATAATGCAATATTATTATTAAAATAAATTTATATTATGTAGATAGTATATAAATATCAGAATGTGCGAAACGCATTAAATATATACATGTTTTAATCGTTTGGACATAACGAATGCTCTTAAAAGAAGTTGTTTTACTATATTCATTATTATTATTATTTATTTTTTACTTACTTTAATATGATTTGAGAAAAGTAAAATTGTAAAAAATTAATGCATACTTTTTTTTTATTTTACAAATATTTCAGTTTTTATCTTAATTTTTAATCTAGAATAAAAGTGTAATTTGACATTTACATCTAAAGAAAAAAATACATTTTATTAAAAAATAGTGATTAATTTCTATTTCTTTTTTTTCAGATAATGATGGGTTGTTTCTCTATCATTATTTCCAAGTAAATAACAGGTAAGAACATACCATTATGATCTTATTTTTATTTCAGTATAGTTCTAAAGCCAAACATAACGTTCAGAGTTTTCAAAATAATATAAATATAGTCGCTTTTATTCAATTTGAAAGTCATTAGTTAAAAATTGTCAACATGACGTATTTGATCGAAAATCATTAAAGAATATTATTCCAAGATGTTTTTGAAAAGATTTAAAAAGAAAGATAAATAAAATAGATAAAAAAAGTTTTTAAAGTAAAGGCACAATACAGAATGCATTTATTAAATACTTCATAAAAATTGCATCTTTTTCAATGGATGTCGAAATATCTGAAATTAATTGTCCTTGGTACATTTTCTATTTTTAAAAGAACGTATTTCTGATTTATATTAATGATAAAAAAAAACAAGTGAAATGTCTTGGGAAAGACTAAATGGATCTGTTGATGTAGGGAAAGTTAGCTTTCAACATTATTTGTCGGAACAAATTTATTTTACTGCTATGTATAAACATTCAAAATAATAAAAAAGATTTTGTTTAATACACAACAGATGAAAGAAAAATGCCATGCATCCATCATACAAAATACGTTTGAAAAAATTATCACAAGAAAGTAAAGCAATACAACATCAATAAAAAAAATATAAATAAATGAAATGAAATTTAACCCAAAATTTCCACTAATATAAAGCCAGTTGAAACTAGCTTTATGAAGGAAAATATAATATAAAGTTATTAAAATAAAGAATAAAAAATAATCAGAAATTTCATCATATTAAATCAGAATAATCAGAAAATTTATTTTATATCAGATTAATCAGAAATTACATTAAAATCAAAATAATCAGAAATTTCATTATAAATCAGATTAATCAGACATTTCATTATATTAAATTAGAATAATCAGAAACTACATTATATTAAATCAGATTTATAAAATTTCAAATCTGAATCAGAAATTTCTTTATATTAAATCAGAATAATCAGAAACTACATTATATTAAATTAATAAAATCAAATCAGAATACGAAATCATTATATTAAATCAAAATAATAAAATTTCAGATTAATAAATCAGAATACTAAATTTCATTCTATTAAATCAAAATAATCAGAAACTACATTATATTAAATCAGATTAATAAAATTTCAAATCAGAATGTGAAATAAAAATCAGAAATTTTCATTAATCAGAAATCAGAATAAACAGATTAATAAAATTTCATTGTAAATAAAATCAGAAATTTCATTAAATCAGAATAATCAGAAATTTAATATTAAATCAGATAAGTTCAAAAATTTCATTAAATCAGAAATTTATTATATCAAATCAGAAATTTATTTATATTAAATCAGAAATTTATTTATATTAAATCAAGATTCATAATATTAAATCAGAATTTAATCAAGATATTAAATCATGAATAAATCGGAAATTTCATTATATTTAAATCATAATTTATAACATTAAATCAGAATAATCAGAAATTTCATTATATTTAATCAGAATTTATAACATTAAATCAGAATTATCAGACATTTTATTTTCTGACAATTTTCAGTGATATTAAATTATTCTTCTCTCTTTTATATTTTGTATTTTTTGTTGGCATCTTAATAATTACGTTTTACAGCCTGTTTATTTTTATTAGGTATATAAAACAATATTTGGAACTCTACGTTTGTATATATTGTCAAAAAAGAAGCTACCTACTGTTAATCAATTTTATATTTGCCAATATATCTTTTTTTTTTTGTCACTTTGAAAGTTGTTTGTGTGAAATCAACACACAGCGAAACAAAATTGTCGCCCATTGCTGTTAAAGAATGTTAATGACTCAGATTCAAGAAACTCATGGCCAAATGAGTTTATGACCTTTGATTGTGTTTGCTTTAATGCTGCCATGCCCGATCCAGAGCATAATTCCTCCACCTAATTGCAAACCTGATCCTAACAGGTTTTCGAGGCACTTCTTTCAGAAGATCATTACACCAATTAATTCTTTTTCTGAACTTTTAAGAAAAAGAAAACATACAGACTACTGGTCACAGGATACTTTCAATTAACATATTATGCAATTATTACATTGTGAATGTTTGAAACTCTTTGGGAGAACTTGCATTATGGTAAATAAAAAATAAGCACTACATAGATAGAAAGTTATTTCTAATCAATTAACTGATTATCGTCAATAAGCTAAATGATTCAGGAATTACTAAATAAAAATTGATATTTATATAAAAAATTTTTTGTAATTCTTATTTTGCATTTTATTGTTTATGTTTCAATTCGATTTAATCTATTAGTTTATTTTTCATAGTCTGATTTATTTAAAATTAAAATATATTTCTTCCATTTATTCATTTAATTGAAGAAAAGAAATTATATTAAAAGTTGCTTTCAAATTTATATCGCTTTATTGAATTAATGAAAAAATAAGATAATGAATCTTTTTAAAATTGATTGAAAAGATTGATAAGTTTTTAATATTTGATCAGTACTTATTTTTATATATGCAAATTATAAAAATATAAGACAGTTTTTTCAAACCTTTATTTGATGAATCTGATTTTTTCTTCTAAAGATCAATGTTTAATCTTTAATAAAAATATAATTTTGCGTTTATATATTTTTATAAATATGATCATTAAACTAATTGCTCACTTTTTGTTGCAATTTTTTTTTTAAATTTATCAACGAATTAGTTTGTAGAATTAAACATATAGTGAATAATTAGACGTATACTAAACAATTAGATGAATACTGAATAATTACTATACTAATTAATACTGAATACTGAATAATAGTAACTAATACTAATACTGAATACTAAATAACTATTATACTAATTAAACGTTGTAGTGAAATTGAACGCATTATTAATTTGAAGAAAGTCATCCAAAGAGCACGAGCAAAAAAACACTTTATAATATCAGATTGTTTTAAGTATATTTGTACGTTTTTCTTTTAAACAAATTTATTATAGCAAACAAATTTATTACAAATACATTATATTACAAATTTATTATAAATTTGTATAATAAATTTGATAATAGATAAATGTTTCAGTGTTTTAAAACTATAAACAATAATATAATTTTTAGAACGATACAGAAAAAGGTTTTAGACTAGACTAAAAACGAAGCATTCTTTTCCGCAATTCTACTGGTTTAGTCGAACTCAAACTACTAACTACTACTGGCTCTCTTTATTGTTAAATTCACTTCTTTTCTCCCATGGATAGCTTCTAAATCTGGGGTATTTCCCTGCGGTCTGAAATTGGCCCGGTCTCTTACCTGGCACAAATATCCCTCTCCATTCGTTTACGTTATAGTCCGTGGAATGAAAACGAAATTAAAGATCAATACATCCAAACGATCGCCCTGGAAAAACTATCAATCAGGCTTACGCCCCCAACAATCGAATTCCTATACATCTTCCTAAGCGTTCTTTTTTTTTTTCTTCGGTGGGCAACCCCGGCAATAATATTTGGAAAAAAAAAGCAAATGCCCCTGGAATGGATTTTGTGTTACTGCTGTAGCTTTGAAGTTCCCGGACTGCATTTTTTCATACTGTGTCAGAGGAAAAAATTTTGAAAAATAGCCCTATTTTAGGTTTGGTGTGCACTGGAGTACTGAGATTTAAGTTGGAGAATAATTTCAATACAGTTCTGTCTGGCTAATAAATGTGTATTCATTAAATCATTGAAGCTTTATAGCGAAAGTCAAATATGATGGACTGTAGTTATAGTTACTTTTTATTTATGGTTGATTGTTATAGTACAACTATATAGATGCATATTTGTTATATTTTTTCCGTTAAAATATTATACAGTTAACTTCAGTATATATTTATATTTCACATTATAAGGGCCTAATGGCCGAAAGCCTAGCGTTCTGGCGCTCGGTGCCACAAGTTTGGGATTCTAGTCCCAGCGGTGCCATGGATGTTTGTAGTGCTTCGGAATCCACTTGACGCAGTAGGTCCCGATCTCATATGACCGTAGGGGTGTCACAGAGCTGTTCATCCACGTCATTCCCAAACTTTAAACAGGCAACTCAACTCTAGGCATACTGATATGGTATAATGTAGTAGCAGTAGTGGCTCGGAATCCATGTTAATCCACTTAGGTCTAGGCCTAACATGAGCCTAACATGATGGGGTAGTGTTACTCGCTTCCATAGCATATCTTCAAGCTACACGCGCCCCCTGGTTAGTACTAAATGAGAAACAGCGTTCGTTGGTGCAGCCCACACGACATGCCTTCTTCAAAGCTGGTTTGTATTGACTGCTCAAAGGGACAGGGGGCCAATGCGACCCAGTCCTCCACGCAATTAAAAAAAATATTTCAAATTATTATCTATTTATCAGCCAAAAGTGAAATATTTATTATCAGAAGAATAAATTTCGTTTATTCATTTATTAATTTTTCGAAAAATTTATTATTTGATGTAGTTCAAAAAAAATTGTGTTTCAGAAAATTGTTTCGCATGTAAGAATTTTTTAACATTAAAATGATCAGAAAATGCAATAAAAAGAAATAATAATAATAATTAATTTAAAAGTTTCTAATTAATTTTTTGAGTTAACTATAAAACACAATGCAATACATTTTTTTTAAATTTTATTTAAAATTTAAAATTAATTTTCTAATTAATTTTTGGAGTTAACCATAAAACACAATGCAATACATTTTTTTAATTTTATTGTAAAATTTAAAATTAATTTTCTAATTAATTTTTGAGTTATAAAACACAATGCAATAAATTTTTTTTTTTTAAATTTTATTGTAAAATTTAAAATATTGCATTGTATTGTACAATACAATTTATAAAAATACAATTACAGTTGCAAAACTTTTCTGTAATGATTTTTTTTTCAAAGGAAAAATATAATAATATTTAGAAATGCTATTAACATTAAATTTACCATTCTTTCAGGGTGCTTGCCTATTAAGATATTTTATAAAAAAAAAAAGTAATCCAAGAAATGAGAAATGGCATTTAATGTCTAGATCTTTTGTGCAATATTATATTTAGTGAGTTATGAATATTATATAACATAATCTGAATCAGAATCCTTCGAGTCAAACATATGTTTTAATATAAATAGCGTTTTGTTTCATTCAATATACCATCTTGATATACAATCTGGATTTAAATTAATCTTATCACTGCCGAAGAGCCTTCTAGACGTGTTATCAAATTGCTAGACATTTCCTTACCTTTCCTTTAAATAATGCAATTTTAGAACTTCTCAAAACATTTGATAGGATTGTGACTTAGTTTGAATTGTACATTCTTTCTCAGACTTTACATGTCAATTTAAATATTTTGATTTATGTAAAATAAAATATGTTGCAGCAGTCAGAAATTGATTTTGTTATTACATAAAGCATAACATTATTACTTAGTTTAAATTGCATAGTTTATTTTAACATAGTTATCTGTCAGACAATATACGTCTATCAGATTTTTTAAAAAAGAGTTATTTTAACTATATTAATATTTTTTGATATTTTTATTACTTCATCAATTTAATAGTCTAAGCCAGGGGTCGGCAACCTTTTGAGTCGGAAGAGCCAAAAATGGCATTTACAAAATTTCAAAGTTTTAAAGAACCACAAAATTTTTTTCTTGCCAACAATAAATAACAGGTGGGCTGAAAGTTCGTAGGCCGGCACATAGATGGCGCTACTAGTATTAAATCCATATGATTTTTAGTTAGCCCTAACCTTCAAAAGACACGTGTATAAATTTGACAGCTGTTGCGCTATTAGCATTTTTAATGAGGTTATAGCATTTTTAGTGTTCATCACGTGCATCTACTCGGCTGACTGTCGATTGGGCTCCGGTGTGAAATGATGGAGCCATGTTTCATCCATTGTCACATATCGACGCAAAAAATTCGGATTTTTAAGATTGTGCAGCTCCAAACACTGCTTAGAATCATCAATTGGCCAATTTAACCAATAATCTTCCCGTCTAGTTTGTCCCGAGAGCGGTAGCAATCCTAGAAGTTCTTCTTTTTGGACCTTGGGAAGACATATACCTGACAAAAAAGGGCAACTTGTGCCGTGTCTTTTAAGTCGCAAGACTCATCTATAGCCAGTGATAAGGCAGAAGAAAGTTGTATATCTTCCATCTGCAAATATGTTACATTTGAAGATATTTTAGCTATTCTATCTTGTACTGTTTTAGCGGATAGTGGCAAATCTTTTGATTTTTTTCAAGATTTCTGATTTGTTTTGAAATCGCGAAACAGTTCTTCAGATTCCTCGTTAATCGGTTCAGAACGATTTTAAAATGTTTTTTTTTTTTTTATAAAATAAATAATATTTGCATATGGAACTAAAGAGCCGCAGTTTTACATCCAAAGAGCCGCAGGTTGCCGACCCCTGGTCTAAGCCAATATAATTCGTTCGTCATTTCCCAAATAATTTATTATTATTATTATTAATAGTTTGTTGACATATTTTATTTGCTGTAAACACGGACATCTAGTATTATTTTCAATTTTTATATATGACTTAAGGTAACTAAAAAATTTAGAAATTTCAAAATGGTTAATAGCTGGTTAAATAATATAGTTAATAATAATAATATAATTAATAGCTGGTTAAAAAATTAAAAATGGTTAAATGGTTAACAGCAGAGCCCTGATGGCCAGTGACTAGCGCTCTGGTACTCGGTATCAGAGGTTTCGTGTTGGAGTCAACAACAATATATATATATCTTGTTGCTGATTTTTTTTTTTTTTGCCGTTTATCTAATTACATTAATTTAAAGTATTATTGGTTAAATTATGTTATTACATTATTATTTAAATTATGTATTGGCTTGGAAAATAAATTAAAAAAAATAATATTGTGAATTTTCTTTTTTTTTTTTTTTAATAATAAATCAACTAATTAATCCAGTGCATTTTTTAAAGAACATCAGAAGATGTCTCAAAGATGTCAAACTCGAATGCATCAATTTTGAAATTCGGATGGTAATGCGTTATTAATGCACCCCTGATCAAAATCAAAATCGATTGTCTCTGAATACAGAACCGGATCAAAATTCTTTGCGAGAAAAAGGAAAACTGCCAAGCAAAGTCTATTAGCCGTGGATCCTGCATATTTGACAACACGGTAAACACATTCCTGCAGTATCCTGCGTGCATTTTATTCCTGTGGCAAAGTACCCTTTCCAAAACTGGTGAGATGGTCGGTTTATGCAAATAACGACTGAAGTTCATTACGGAACTGGGCTCCCAGGTTAGTTAGTGGTCTTCTCATTTCAGTAATTACCTCTCGTTGTCGCTAGGGCAACAGCGAAGATAGTTCCATGACATGTTTGAGGTTGAATCATTGTCAGCCATTAGACCACTTAGTGCGCTCCGCTAAGCATGTCAAAGCTTTGCAAAGGAACATTCGCCCATCAACAGTTTCGGGCAGAGCAATTTTCCTAATGTCCTTCCAATTTTGTAAACTCGGGGTGGGGTGGGGTGTGTTGGTATTTCGATAGAGGTATGGGGGAGATTGGGGGATGGTGATATTTGGGGTTTCGTTTTCAAGCCAGTAGCAGTCCTTTTCCGTTTTTGGACCTTCCGGAACTGACACTTGAGTAAATTATAATGTTTGGAGGCTTCAAAGGTGGATGTTGGTCGTTGTATTGCTTTCTAATGGTACAGAACAAAAGCATTAAGTGTGTGTGTGTTTTTTTCTTTCTTGAAGTTCGCTTAGCTCTAATAAGGGTTTTGACTTCTTCATCCCATGGATAAAATTTTTAAAAATTTTGAAAGGAATTGTCATTCCTAAATTAGAGTTTTTCACGTATTGTATTCTTTTGAAACGTAAACCATAATTTAACTGATTTCTAATCTTTAAAAAAATGATTACATGTTAAATGATAGATGAATTTAGAATGACAAAAACTGCTACCAACTGAAAATTTCATTTTATCATTTTTATTATTTTAAAATAGTTTGTTTTTGTTTTTTATTTTCTAATATATTTATATGATTATAAATTAACCTAAAAGATGAACTTTGCATTACCATTCAATTACATGAAGGAATATTTTTGCATGTCGTTCAATAAACGTAATAAATGAATGATTTAGTTTAAGAACATATTTGGAATACATTAGGGTATTTTTCTTTTGAGAGTAAATTAAAATTAAATTTTAATCAGAAAGTCAATGGATAATTGATAATTTAAAAAAAAATAAACCTGTATCTTTTTAAAACATGATAATGGCCTAAATTTTTTTCTTTGGCACGAATGTAATTGAAAACGTTTCAATAATTACTGAATCTTGTATGAAAATTTTTAGTAATTCTTTGAAAATAGCTACAATTATTTCTAGTTGAAAATAATAATTTAAAGAAGTGTGTGTTTTATTAATTGAAATATATTTTTAAAGAAATTTATCTATATTTGTCACGCTAATTAAGAACTCTGTTTTCATCATACGAGTTCTCCATGGCGTGCATTGAAAAAGAACTAATAAATAAAAAGAAAAGAAAATAAACAAGATAATAATAAAAAAAAAAAAAAAAAAGAATAAAAAGGAATGACAAATAGAGTAAAATAGAAAAGATTTTAAGAACATTATCTTACGGTTATTAATATTTGAAAGTAATATATTCTGAAAATTATTATTTTTATATTGCTTTTAAATACAATCTTTTCTTAAAAAATAGTTTCATAAATATGATTGATTTACATTTAATATTGAAATTATCATCAATAAATGCTGTACTTTATTTACAAATTTATGTAAATAATTTAATAGGAATCTTAAGTATAGATTATTTTATTTATATATTTCTTTATTTATTCTTTATTGTTGTGATATAAATGAAAACAAAATCAAAAACTTATCTTTACAAGGACGAAAAACACTCAATTCGAATGAAGACGGATTAGACTTAAAAGTATTTCGATTTTATCTCTCTGCTTGTGGTACACCTCCATGCTTTATTCCAAAAAAGCAATTATCGCCTTCGTTGGTCTTCTATTTGTTGATGAAGGTTTTTAAATCCACTATGTCAAAACATCTACTGTCTATTCATTCATCATATTTGAAAAACAACGGCATACATCAATATTCTCGCATTAGGCAATAGACAATTATAATGAAAATATTAAAAAAAAAAAACGAAATTGTTGAAGTTGATTTATCAATAGAACGATTGACGGTTGGTGTTTGCCATCATTTGAAATCGGATGGTAATATCAGAAAATTAATTTAGAATTACTAGAATTGATTAGAATTGAATGTGATAACGTTTCTTGTAGAATTTGGAATACTTCATTCTTCATTTACGACTACATTTATCTTACTTTTGTATATTCATTTTAGAGATTCTTGAACAATTCATTCTTCATAAAGTTCTTAATCTATTCATCATTGCTATATTCATGTGGCTATTAAATTTGGCCATTTTTTGTAGTATTCCAATCAATTGCTTCATATGTCTCTTGTATTTTTAAACATTGGCATATTCCTGAGTTTATTCATCCATTCTCGAATGTTCACACATGATAAGTTGAAATTTGCCGAGCAGATTTCAGTTTTTTTTTTTTTTCTTTATTATTTTCATAAATGAAAACAAAGTCAAAAACTTATCTTTACAAGGATTAAAAACACCCAATTTGAATGAAGACAGATTAGATTTAAAATTATTTCGATTTTCTTCTTGTGGTACACCTCCATGCTTTATTCAAAAGCAATTATCGCTTTCTTTGGTCTTCTATTTGTTGATGAAGGTTTTTAAATCCAACATGTCAAAACATCTGCTATCTATTCATTCATCATATTTGAAAAACAACTGCATACCTTAATATTCTCGCATTAGGCAACAGACAATTATAATGAAAATATTTTTAAAAAATGAACGAAATTGTTGTAAGTTGATTCATCAATAGAACGATTGACATTTGTTGGTTGCCATCATTTTGAATTGGATGAAAAAAAAATTCTAACTGCAAATGCAATTATTTCAGAATCAAATCATGTATAAACACAACATTTTTAGTTAATAAAAATAAATTAAGTAAGAAAAACAATGAAATGGGAGCAATCGATTTCGGCTTCTTTCAAAAACGCAATAGTTAGGACTCGGATCTAATAAACGTTATTTCTTTGACAGGTCAGAAATTCAATATGCGTTGCCATTTATTGTTTCGAAAAAGAAAAGAGAAAATAATGAAGGAGAATGAATGCTTAGACTTTTTTTTTTGATTGCATAAAATGAATTTATTATTAAATTCATTTATTCGTTTATTAAAAAAAAAGGGATGGACTGTTTATTTTGATGATTTAAAAAAAAAAAAAAAACCTGTATTTTTTTTTTCCAAAAATGATAAAATGTGGTACAATTTATTACAGTTGTAACATTGTAATTTAATATTTAATTAATGCAGTTTAGAAATCATGGAAATGTTTAGAAAATTAAAGCTGTTCCACAATTTATTGTGAAAAAAAAATTAAATTAAATTAAAATTTTTTTAAAAAATTAAAAATTAAATTAAATTAAATTAAAAGATTTTTATTAAAAAAAATTTGTAATTATTTTTTAATTAATTTTTAAAACTAATTTTTGCATATTTTTTTTTTTAATTATGCAAAAGTGCTTATTTTAAATTTGCTCACTTAAAATATAAGTAAATGAATATATTTTTTTTAAGTTTGGATTTACATTGAAGAAATTTGGATGTTAATCTTCCTTTATAAAATAGCATGACTTTTAAATTTTATTTTAAACACTTATTTAGTATATATAATTCTGCTTATTTTCATTACATGTAATATATAACTTAATAATAGTATGTAATAATTATTAAAAATTTATAATAAAAGTTATTAAAGTATATTTATATAAAGAAAAATCATATAAAAATCTTAATTACAGTGAGAAAAATTAATTATTAATTAAGAATTCAAATTGCTTTTTAATCAGATTCATCTATTTTGTATAAATAATTAAATCTCAATTTGAAATAAATAAAATAAAAATAATTCAATTGAAAAAAAGTGAAAAATAAATATGAGAGTTACAAACTGAGAAATATGTATTGTAGTAAATTTTTTATTATCGCAACTAAATGAAATATTTTTGAATTTATTATCAGACTCATAATACTGGATGAAAACTTTTAACACTTATCGCTAAGCTTTTTAACACTATACACTTTTATTTTTGCTATCAGATAGTGTCATTGACTGGTTTGTTCGAAATAATGGGGGAAAAAACTTTTATACGAAATTAGCATACTTGGCTGTGACTTGAAATTGACATGCTTGACAGCTATAAAATAATTAGCATATAAAATTATATATCAGCATATTAAACTTTTTTTTCCTCATCAAAGTTTTTTGTCTTGTACATGTCATTCTGTAAATGTAAATGGAGCATAGCGTAAAAAGACTAATTCTTTTAACGCTTCTATGTTAATTATATTTCGCCAAGATCAAAAATATTTCCAATATTCATATCCTTTGCTTAAAAATGATTCAGCTAATGGATTTTCTGGTTAACCTTGAATTTGGGCGTTAGTTCAGTTGTTGTAGTATTTTTGGACAACAGTTCCTGTTGGTTTAAGGATGTAAATCTAAAAATGAATGATTTAATTTACTAATAGGCATATATAATCTTTGCTTAACATATATTGTTTAATATTTTTATTCGAGAATTTAGATTATAATTGTTAATGACTATTAATTTCTTTGATTTTTAACGAGAAAAACTAGGTTTGTTTGTTTTTAAATTAACTGTACACACCTAGTTAAAATTCTGTATACATTAAGATAATTATTGGTTAACTACTTTTCGCTACGCATATTAATTGGTTTTGTGATCATAATATTTACAAGTTTTTAAGTGCTTTTTTTTAGCTTGTTTTGTTAATATTTTTTCTGGTTTACAATTTAGTTTCATGAACTCTGATGAACTAATATTGTTTTTTTTTTTTTGTTGTTGTTGTTGTTGGTTATTATTTTACGGCAAGGTTCAAATCCTTTTAATTTATTTTAGATTTTTAAGATTTTTTTTTTATTATTTCCAAATAGTTAAATTTATCATTTCTAATAAACCAGAAATTTTGTTTTATGTATACTTGCATAGCTTTTATGTATAAATAACTTTACTTGAACTATAAGTAATTACTGTTGAATAATTTAAGAGTAGGCTTAGACAGCTGTATTTAGAAACAACATGGTAATAATGAAAAAAAAAAAAAAACTCTGAAATTGGTAGACTTTCATAACAGTTGTGGTAATTAGAAGGCTTTCATGGGGTATAATAGAAACAAAACAAAACAGTTCTGTGGAGTAAATAACTGTAATTTAACCAACAGAAATATTACCTTTAAATTCGTACCAAGTAGTTAAGTACAACCCAAAACGTAAACATTAGTTGGTACTCAACTTCTGATCATTAAGTTTACAACTGTAGTCGAAACTGAACTAATTGTAGTTTGTGCATTGTTTAATACCTTTGGCGAAGAACTAATTAGTTATTGTATCTAAAATTGCTCGAGCTTTGAATTTAATAGATCACTTGTCATAACATTTAAATTTGGAAAATTATTTATTAAAACTAGAATTTGGAAAAATATTTCATTTTTATTCAAATGATCTGAAAAAATATTTACATTTATGTATACAATGGAAACATTAATTTACGTGCATTGTTTAATAGCTTTGGCAAAGAACTAATTAGTTATTGTATCTAAAATTGCTCGAGCTTTGAATTTAATAGATCACTTGTCATAACATTTAAATTAAACTAGTACAAAACTAGAATTTGGAAAAATATTTCATTTTTATTCAAATGATCTAAAAAAATATTTACATTTATGTATACAATGGAAACATTAACTTACGTGCATTGTTTAATAGCTTTGGCAAAGAACTAATTTGTAATTGTATCTAAAATTGCTCGAGCTTTGAATTTAATAGATCACTTGTCATAACATTTAAATTAAACTAGTACAAAACTAGAATTTGGAAAAATATTTCATTTTTATTCAAATGATCTGAAAAAATATTTACATTTATGTATACAATGGAAACATTAATTTACGTGCATTGTTTAATAGCTTTGGCAAAGAACTAATTAGTTATTGTATCTAAAATTGCTCGAGCTTTGAATTTAATAGATCACTTGTCATAACATTTAAATTAAACTAGTACAAAACTAGAATTTGGAAAAATATTTCATTTTATTCAAATGATCTAAAAAAATATTTACATTTATGTATACAATGGAAACATTAACTTACGTGCATTGTTTAATAGCTTTGGCAAAGAACTAATTTGTAATTGTATCTAAAATTGCTCGAGCTTTGAATTTAATAGATCACTTGTCATAACATTTAAATTAAACTAGTACAAAAACTAGAATTTGGAAAAATATTTCATTTTTTATTCAAATGATCTAAAAAATATTTACATTTATATATACAATGGAAACATTAACTTACGTGCATTGTTTAATAGCTTTGGCAAAGAACTAATTTGTAATTGTATCTAAAATTATCTGATCTTTGAATATGATAGATCACTTGAAATAACATTTCACCCGAACTAGTACAAACCTAGAATTGTGTAAAACATAGCATTTTTATTCAAATGATCTAAAAAAAAAATATTTACATTTATATCTACGGGCCTGAATGGCCGAGTGGCTAGCGCTCTGGCGCTCGGTACCACAGGTTTCGGGTTCGAGTCCCGGCGGTGCCATGGTTGTTTGTAGTGGTTCGGAATCCACTTTAAAAGTAGGTCCCGGTCTAATAGGATCGTGGAGCATTGCGGGGGCATTGTTACTCCGCGTCCGTGGCTTATCTTCAAGTTAGATGCGCCCCCTGGGTAATGCAAAGTGAGTACGTCTGTGCAGCACTTGCCTTAAGGCATCCAACACCAAGGTGTCTGTGTTTGCCAGCTGCATTAGAAAGAGAAAAAAAAAACATTTATATCTACAATATAAACATTAATTTACGTGCATTGTCTACTACCTTTGGTAAAAAATTAATTAATAATTGTTCGAGCTTTGAATTTGATAGATCACTTGAAATAATTTAAACTGAACTAATACAAACCAAGAATTTGGAAAAACGTTTCATTTTTAATCAAATTATATAAAAAAAAAAGCATTTACATTTGTGTCTACAATAGAAACATTAATTTAGTGCATTGTAAAATACCTTTGATAAAAAACTAATTAGTAATTGTATCTAAAATTGTTCGAACTTTGAATTTAATAGATCACTTGAAATAATTTAAACTGAACTAATACAAATCTCGGATTTGGGAAAATATTTCATTTTTATTCAAATGATCTAAAAAAAATATTTACATTTAGGTCTACAATGGAAACATTAATTTGCGGTCATTGTTTAATACCTTTGGTAAAGTACTAATTGGTAATTGTATTTAAAATCGTTCGAATTGTGAATTTGATAGATCACTTGAAATAACATTTAAACTGAACTAATACAAACCTAGAATTTGGAAAAAAATAATCCATTTTTATTCAAATGATAAAAAAAGTATTTACATTTATGTCTACAATGGAAACCTTAATTTCCGTTATTGTATAATATCATTCATCCATTAATAAAATAAAGTGTTACACTCTATCTCTAGAAAATAATTGAGTTGGATGTATATTTACTGACCATATAATCTTTATTGTATCTTTTATGCTGGTGTGCGGAAGTATCCCATTTTATTCCCATTGAGAAATCAGCGCTTCAAATTGCGTGTTCTTTATGATTAGCGATAGAATTTCTTTTCATCCATACGTGTAGAGAGGATAGAACATTCATTACCGACACCTATGCCGGCACGCAAGAAATATTTGTTTTAAATTACACCATTCCCAAGAATTCGATGTTTTTTGTATATTATGAGAAATTGAACTTTTGCGCTTGAGTTATTATTATTTTTTTTTATACTGTAAACATAGATTTGATGTGATGTGATATTAGAGACACTGATATTTTTTTTTTTGTGTACTACAGATTGCTGAAGCATAATTTAATCGATGAGTTTTTCCATTGTACGTGATATTAAGGTGTGATGTAATCATCGAAAAATTCTATCCGTGAAAGTTTAATGACAAAACCCTCTAAATATTAAGGTATTCTTCATATCCAGACGCATTAGCATTAAAATTTTGGGGAGAAAATTTTCATTTTGTTAGACACTCAATAATTTGTTGTTGACAATCTAGAGAATTTTATGATTATGACTTCTTTTATGTTTATGCGTTATCTCATTTTAGGTGGAAGTTTTTTTACTAGAGGGTTGCGATAGAATATTCTGTATTGTTATCAATGTTTACTATGCACAAACTATTATGCAAGTAAATGTATGTATGCACAGAAAGCTATTACGCACTAGTTCTTCTTAATAGATGATATATATATATATATATATATATATATATATATATATATATGCTTTTTTTTTATTTCCAATGGCAAGTTTGCAGGTCATCATATATCATAAAAAATTAAATACAAAGAACATTATAGAAGCAAATGACATCAATTGGCCCTTCAACTTATGTCTGGCAATCCAATAACGCTTCCATAAAGAAACAGGAGGCAGTAGAGAACAGGAAGCAAGGTGAGACATACCCATTTCTTCCTGGTTATCACACAGGAGACAGAGAGGACCAGGAGACAATCGTAGTAATGCCACCAATTTTTTTTATAGACCATTCAAGATTATCATGAATATGATCGTACCAGGGCTTGTGACTGTTTTGAGCAGCCACATCCTCACAGGCACCACGAGGAGGTAGATCTGCGTTGCACTTCAAATATGCATATATATATACTAAATGCATGGGAGCAGATACATCTATACTGATATATACAGATATATTATCTATATTATAAGATATCTTATCGTTATATACAGATATATTATCGTATATTTATCATTACGTGTACATATAGCTATATTCAACATGCACATGATCATAATTATATAAACGAGTTTGCAGTAATTCTGAAAAAAACAAAAGATAATATACATAAAACGAAAGTTTAAGTCGACAGTCTATGCGTGTTTCAGAATAGGTAGCAATTATTAATAACATTTATTTTAATTTGTACACTTTTTGTAGATAATACAGCTTCGTTAGTTTTATTCATTAAATAGTTTAAAAGATTTAAAACCATCTTCGTAGAAGTACAAATTTATGTTCTCTTTAACAGAATAAAAATGTGTTTGCAGGACTTAATTCAGAAGGAAAAAAGCCGTGTTCATACAATGTATATACTCATATAAATGAATCTGTTTAAAAAAAAAAACCACCCAAATAGTGTTGTGATTTAACTAAAGATGAAATGGTTTTAAATGATTACCAATTACAAAAGCAGACCATAAAAATTAATTAATTTACCTCTCTTTAAAAATATTCATCCATGTTATACATAAAGAATGCTAAGCAAAACTAAAAGCTTTAATGAATGGATTTACTCGGAAGTTTTTAGTGACGAGGCTTAAAAGTCGCAATAATTAAATTTTCATCCTAGAAGAAAGACAGAAGTAGGCAAGAAAAATCCATGTTTTTAATTAGCACGGATTCACAGTTTTGGCTCAAGTGCCCAACAAGAAGACAGGTTCTTCAAGTTCCCAATAACAATAAATGACTTAGAGAGATAATAAGAAAATTAAGTCTTTTTGAATTAAGTCGTCGAGCCGAGTCATGAGAGGGCTGGCCACCAAGAAATCCCCTTCCAGTGGGGGAATGCGACCATCAGCTCTTACCAACTGAAATGAAGCTTTTCAAATTATCAAAAGAAATTTTCGCCGCCATGTTTTCAAAAGAGGGTTCATCTGAAAATATATATTCTATCCCATGACTTTTGTTGCACTTTAGTGTGCAGACGTCGCCGGTCTCGATCGTTAAAGATAAAAGTATACGAGCAAATACATGTTCAATGTACATGTTTATAATTTTATAATTGCATAGACCGTTTTGCACTAGTTCTGAAAATAACAAAAGAAAATATACTTCAGTGTATAAAAAAAAGTATACGACAAATACATGTTCAATGTACATGTTTTAATTCGGCAGCCCATTTGTTTTCAAAGTAGTTAACAACTGTATTTTAAATTAGTATAACTTTTTTTTATATAATATAAGCTTCGTTACTCTTATTTCATAAAGTGGTTTAAAAGATTTAAAAATGTGAAAATTTATGTTCCCTTTAACAAAATAAAAATGTATTTGCACGACTTAATTCAGAAATTCCTTGAGAAAAGTCGAATTTACACAATGTATAATATATACTTATATAAATGAATCTGTTTAAAAAAAACGCCCAAATAGTGTCGTAATTTAACTAAGAAGAAATGATGGTTTTAAATGATTAACAATTACAAAAGTCCATAAAAAAAGAAAAATTAATTAATTTACCTCTCTTTAAAATATTCATCCATGTTATACATAAAGAATGCGAAGCAAAATAAAAGCTTTTACGTATGGATTTACTCGGAAGTTTTTAGTGACGAGGCTTAAAAGTCGCAATAATTAAATTTTCATCCTAGAAGAAAGACAGAAGTAGGCAAGAAAAATCCATGTTTTTAATTAGCACGGATTCACAGCTTTGGCTTCAAGTGTCCAACAAGAAGAAGACAGGTTCTTCAAGTTCCCAATAACAATAAATGACTTAGAGAGATATTAAGAAAATTAAGTCTTTGAATTAAGTCGAGTTGAGAGGGCTGGAAAGAAATCTCCTTAAGGGAATGCGCGAAGCTTTTCAAATTATCAAAAGAAATTTTCGCCGCCATGTTTTCAAAAAGGAAGGGGTTCGCGAAATAATAAACGCTGGGAATAAAGGGTGATGGTTTATTTTTTTTTTTTTTAAAGAACTGGCGGCTTTTTTTTTTTTTTTTGCGGTTTGCTGCTGTTGTTGTTCATTCAAATATATCTCTGTAGCTCCTTTTATTGTACAAGTGCTCCTTAACTGCATAAGAAACGGATGAACTGGCTTTTGAAAATCCTTTTAAACATAATTCTCCGGGGGAAAGGGGCTTGGATTTTTGATTATAATGATACGCGAACAAATGAGGAGGTAAGAAATGTTTCCAGTTTGCAAAGATCTGACAAAATGGAAGCTTTTGAGGTTTTCGTTGCCTTCGAATAAATAATGGCAAGTTATGGATTGTTTCTTTTGCGTAAAGAAAGCCTGGTGATATGAAAAAGAAAAAAAGTTGCAGAGAATTTGCGTCAATTGAAATTTTTATAAAATATCGAATTAAATGAATGGATGTTTAGATTGAAATCATGATGATTGAAGATAATTTTTTTTTTTTTTTTTTTTTTAGGTATTTCGTAAATTTAGCATTGTTTATTTTGAAAATCATTCAAGTAAAATTATATACTTCAATTCAATTTTGTAAAATTTATGATAAGTTGCATTTTTTTGCAAATTTGTCCTCGTCTGTTTACGATGTGAATTGAGATCGAACAACTTCATGATCATAATAAAAAATTGCAATTTTATATGTAAAAACCCGTTAAACTATTACTGTTTATGACGAATTATGAGGATGATGGTTAAACGAAAGTATTATGGATTCCATCAATGCTAGATTACTCATTATGACTTTTTATGTATTTAAATCATTGATATGCTTTACGTAATTTATCTTGTAATGATACTTTTAAACAATTGAATTGCAACCTTCATGAAGCATAGTGACCTGGTGGCCAATTGGCTAGCGTTCTGGCCATTGGTACCACAGATTTCGGGTTCTAATCGTGGTAGTGATATAGATGTTTGTTATTGGTTCGGAATTCACGATTAACATTTGTAGTAACGAGTATCTAATAAAAAAAAGTATGGTAGCGACTTATAAACTCCATACATATAAAAATATATATATTTCAAGTCTAATAAAAATCAAATTATATTGCAAATCTGTTTACAAAAAAACATTTTTGAATAAAATTGACAAAAAGTTTTATTGACTTAGAAAAAGAGTAGTCAACATTTTTATGCCTACCGCCTACTTTTGCATCTCTGTAAAAGTCGTAAAAGTTTTTATTTTTTAACCACACATATTCCACAGTTGTGGTGATTTGTAAAAAGTCGAAAATTTTTTACTTTATAAAACTTATAAAGCAGTGGTGATTTAGAAAAGTAATTTAAAATAACTTTGTAGTTACATGTATCTTTTGTTTATACTTTGCATGCATACAAGGATGAAGTCTGCTGAAGTTGCATTTAATTAATTTAATTATTAATGATATTACTGATGCTGTGAATCTAAGTACTGGATATCTGGTCAATTTTTGTAGGAACAAACAAAGGTCTTCTCTTTTGGAAATATTCAGGCAGTTTATTTCTTTGGTTGGAAGAGATATGAAGATATGATGCAAGATATGAAGTAGGGAAATATATCAATAAACTGAATATTATTTTCCACATATTTTGATATGATAGTCATTTTTAAACAGTACTTGAAAAATCTTCTATTTGAACAGTTTAAATAAAAATTTAAAAAAGAAATGTACTTCAACAATCGGCAAAATCCCTACCACCCACCATGAAATCTGAAACGCCCACTAGTAGGTGGTAGGCATCAGGTTAACTACCACTGAGTTATTCCTCAAGAAAGCTTTTAAAATATCGGAAACTTATAATAAAAGACATTAATATAATGCAAAAGTACCATTATACCATTCATTATATTTGAGTATTTAGCGTTGTCATATACCGTGATTAGCAAACATCAGTAATAATGAAACATAACAGTAATGCATAAATAATAAAGGAACTTTAAACACAAGAGGACAAGCCCTTTATTTGACTAAAAGACCCTCTAAAAATGTTTAGCCCAATTCTAATAATACATTAGTTCAGGAAGAAAGTTTTCCATAATAAGCTTAATTTTTTTCTTTCTTTTTAGTATGCTAAACTGTAGGTGGAATAATCTTATGTTTACGGACATTAGCTGAAGTAGCTTACAATCAAGTCACGTTTCACGTTCTAGGACGAGAGAGTTTCAGCTTAATGTAATGCGATCAATGTTTTCTGCTTTCTATTTAAATATATTCTGGGAAGTAGGCCTCTTGCAATGTTTTTACCTTAGTCAGAATTGTAAATTAAAAAGCTCTTCTTCAAAGTGATTTATTTGGTCGAATGACTGGGGGAGGAATTGAAAGAAGAATTTGCGTGGTAATTATTCATTGTGTTCGGTGGATGGACTACTTATGTATTCGTGTTTATGTGTAGCGATTTGGTGGTATCAAAGTGATGGGATTTGCTAAAATATTACGTTGTTTATTACTTCCTCGTTCATTATCGTCCTAGAAAAAAGGTTCAGGAATGAATTATTATGATTATTAAACAAATACTTTTTTAACTTCTAGTGTTTTTAGCTATTTTTCAAATATTTGAAAAATAATTTAAAATTTATGTTTGGTAATCGGATATAAGAAGTTTGTATCTTTGTTTTTTGCGTATTACAATGCCCCCCTCGCCGCCTTAAAAATCCCGGCCTGATGGTACCACAGGCTTTAGGTTCGAATCTTGGCAGTAGCATGGATGTTAGTGGTTTGGAATGTAGGTTAAACTCTAGGTCCCAGTCTAATTATCCTGAAATGTGTAAAAAATTACCGTAGAGTGACAGACTAAACAAAAAAAAAAAAAAAACAACGTATTACAATGTCCCCGCCCAAAGAAAGCGGCGCCTGATGGCCAATGGCTGGCGTTCTGGACTTTGGTACCACATACTTCAAGATCAAATCCTGGCGGTATCATGGATGTTTATTCGCGGTTCGGAATCCACTTTAAACTGCAAGTCCCTGTCTAATTAGCCTAAAATGCACAACTAGTACAAATTCACCGTAGAGTAACAAACCAAAAAAAAAAAAAAAAATGCAGATAAATTACATATTCAACCTTAGTCAAAGTGCACCACTTGCTATACTCCACCAAATTGAGCCACCATAATTTAGAATGTGCATCCCTAAGAATGATATTTGGGAGATACTTTAGAATACTTTATATATAAGTATACTTTTTTGATAATGAAACTTCCACAAAGGTATGTATAAAATGGATTTTTACATCAAAAGTTACAGTTAATAAATATATGTTCTTCTTCTTCGTTGGAGCAACAACCCCATAGTGGACCAAAACCGTCTGGCGGCTGGCAGATTTCGAGACAGGGGATGTTGTCTTTTTATATGGTATGATTGTCAGCCCTATGCTCAACGCTCTACAATCACCATGAACTCGAACCCTGTGCATCAAGCTCCAGAGTGCTAGTCACTCTGCCATCAGGCCCCAATAAATATATGTATATGTAACACCAAAAAATGTTAACAAATTTAAAACCCCATGATAAACCTGAAATAGTTTTTAGAGTGTTAAGTCTAGACAATTTAGAAATGTCGCAAAGATTTACAAACAATTTTTGAAAACTGTATAATTGTCAGACTGCTTAAAGTTTACGGCTATTTTTCACTACAATCTTTTGACAATGGAAACTGCATCTTCGAAACAACAACATGTTTTCTTGCGTTCTTAAACGGATTTCTTCCAAGACAATGGAATTTCCAACATTTAGAAACCATTACTGTAATGAAACAATTTTTACGATGTCCAAAACGAAATACTGTTCTATTTATCATCAGTCTCAAACAAAATGGCGACTAAAAATTACAAGACAATAGAAGTCGTGACCTGCCATAACGTTGCAACAGAATTCAGTTAATCGAATTGAAAAATTAAGTATAGTTTACTTATAAAGCGCGATTTATTAATTTCCTTAGAAACTTGTATTTTTTTTTTTTTTTTGTCAATTTATTGTTGTTATAAATCAATATTTATGATTATCTGTCGCCGAACCCATTATTTATAAAATATTGCTTATTGTGCAATAAATAATCTAGAACAAATTCATCTATTCTTATAGAATAGATGAATCGCAAGTTAATTTTATTTGATTTATAATTAGCTTGATCGTGGTAAATTCAAAAACTAATTAGTGTCTTAATTTTAATTAAATGGGAAGCTTTTCTGTTAGTTTTTAAAAATAATTAAGAATTTTTATTAAATGTCGAAAATAACTGTCTTAAGTTTCTGAATGTTCTCAGGTAATTGATAAAACAACTATTAAAATTAATGTATTGCCTAAGTAGATGTTTCTTAATTCAAATTAATGGAAGAAAAATAAATAATTGTTCATTGCGATATTATTAATGTAATATATTGCTTACAATTTTGTTTTTAAATTAAATAATCTACCAATACTGTCATTGGAATGAATCGTAATATACCATTGATATAACTTTCAAAATAATTCGTAATTTATATTTGTTTAAAAATATTTATAAGTAGATTAAATAGATATTATGTATTTTCAGATTTAGTTTCATTTTCATTAGAACAGAAGTCTCCAGTCCGCGGTATAGGGCCAGCGAATTTTAAAAATTGGCCCACAATACCTGTTTGCAGCTATTTTCTGATTATGTTCTGCATTTGGCCCGACATACTACATGTTTTTTTTTCTAATGCAGCTGTAAACATGTCTTAGATTTAAGTGCTGCACAGATATACTTTGCATTACCCAGGGGGCGCGTGTAATGAAGATAAGCCCCGGATAGTAACAATGCCCCCGCAACGCTCTACGATCCTATTAGACCGGGACCTACTTTTTTAAAGTGGATTCCGAACCACTACAAACAACCATGGCACTGCCGGGACTCGAATCCGAAACCTGTGGTATATAGCCACTCGGCCATTCATATATACATGTAAACATGCTAATTTATATATATATAAATAGCATGTTTACATATATATGTGAGGCTGATGGCCGAGGGACTAGAACTCGATACCGCAGGCTGTCCTAGCTAGCTTACATGTCCTGGCGGTGCTATAGATGCTTGCAGTGGTTCGAAATCTACTTTAAACGATAGTTCCCTGTCTATTATACCTGTAGGGAGTATGGCTGGCAACCCTTCCTTGTGAAAAGAAAACGTATCATGTTTCGGAATCTGCCAGTAGGTAGACGACATTCCCCCCGCCCCCCTCATGGGGAGCTGTTGCACTATTGACGAAGAATATAGATTAAATTATCTATATAATATATATTATAACATTATTATCTCTCTCTCTCTATATATATATATATATATATATGCTCATAAAATAATTGCAATAAGAGAAATACCTTATCCACAGTTCTAATTATTAAATTAAACTTTTATGTCGACTTAATTCTATTTTTAATTTTGATGTGAAAGTATACCAACATTATAAAAATTTAGTTAAACTTACTATACCAACATTACTTAAACTTATATTAGATTTGTTGATTTTGTTATTGAAAAAATACATCGAAACGATGTGTTAGGTTTAATCATGCCCGGCTTTCTAGTATTTATGATCTGAAATTTTAAATCGACTAGCCAACATAGGATATTAACAACAAAATTTGAAATTGCCATAGTTTTCCTTCACTCATTATTGCAGAACCATAAATGACACACAATGCTCAATAAATTTCTATGGTATTATACCCTTATATTTGAAAAAAAAAAAGCGAAGCACATCTTCTAACATTTAGCGGGTAGTATAACAGCTATTTTAGTTTGCCTTTTTTTTCTTTCACGAATTTTTAAATTCAAATTAAATGAGAAAAAAAACTGAAATTTCAAAGCTTTCTGACAGCAAATTATTTGAAGAATATGTAACAGCATTAAATCCATCGAACCACTTGTGGCATCCTCGCTAATTAATCAAAATATTTTATCCAGGAAAGACTTTTCCGGATTTTGAAAAACACAGAGAGAGCACTGCCTCTTCTGCTGTTTGTGTGCTTCTAAGCCTTTGCCTTGTAGAGTCTGAAGAGAGCAAAGTAAGTGTAATTATTCAAATCAGCGAGCACTGCAAAGCGGATTTCGAGGCCCCTGCAAGAATTCCGTGGATTACTGTAAATCTCCTCGCTTGTTAACCGTGATGAGGTTGATTCGGCTTGTGCAGCATTAGAGACTGATTAAACAAATTTGAATAAAAGGGCGTGAAGTAGAGTGCGTTAGAAGGTAGGTCAGTGTAGTGCTTTGCGAGCAATTTCTACGGCTTTAATGAGAAATTTCAGTCATTTAACTAGCTTACGCAACCGATGGCTGGAAATGTGCTAATCTTTATTTTTCGGGAGGTGATTTTTGCAGTAATTTAAAGTAAAAAGGACTTCGAAGCTTGCGTCAGAAATAGACAAATACAAATCGTTGTTGAATGTGCTGTGTCATAGTAAATATAATTATTAGAATGTAATGTAGGTTTGAAAAATATTTTCTTTATAGGATCACCATACTGTATTTGCCAAAAGAAAAATACTTACAATCATATCAGTTAGTTACAATGATATCAAATAGTTACAGTGTATTAAAAATAGTTGCATTGTATTTATTAAAAATAATTAAAATTACAATCAGATTTACATTCCATGAAAATTCTTTAACTATTTTGATCAATATTTTTTTTTTTTTTTTTCTGTTGAACGTTACTGGGCCTCGTGTTCGTTTTTATATAATATAAACACAGCCTATTGGTGATAAAGGAAGCACATTGCCTTCTAGATGAACTTATACGAGTAACTGCCCAGCATTTGCGTGTCGTATGGGAAAAACCGGTAAAGTTCCTACCAGGCAGTTAGCCTAATATTTATCACTTTATACATGTTACATTAATAAACACTTTATTATTAGTGTATTATATGCATTACATGTTATATTATGTGCATTACATTTTATATAACATGTTAAGCGTTGCCCCTACCTCATCGAGTTTTTTTTTTTTTTTTTTAAACAGGGAATAACTACAAGAGTCTATGGATGCTTGTAGTGTTTTGATGCACTTTTAAACCGTAGGTCCTCGTCTAATATGACTTTTGGTCGTAGAGCTGACAGCTCAACCCCGTAAAAAGAGAACATTCTCACGGGGAGGAGAACAGGGGAGGAGGAGGATTGCGGGAATAAGAAGAATGATTAACTACAACGGCGGCCACCCCCAGCGGATTCGAACATAAGCTCTTCTGCATCCTATCTATCTGTATTATTACACACCACAGATACACACACACACACACACATATATATATATATATATATATATTATATAAACTATTTTTATTCAGTAGAATAAGCAACTTTATCAAATGAAAGACAAATTTAAAAGGACGTAGTGCTCTATAAAATTTTGCCTATAATTATTAAACTGAAATGGTAAATGAATTTAAACTTATACAAATAAATTTCATTTTCAGTAAATTTATAACTATATCTTACAGCATGCATAATTCCAATATTGTTTGACCAAGTTAATTCATCAATTTCCTTTCATGATTTCAAAAACAACCTTAATAAAAAGAATCGCATACACCATCAAACTGTCTTTAAATTTAAGTAAATTTATAAATATTTTCATATACTACAGCATGCGAAAATCCATTTTTTAATGCTGTTAATGTATCAATTTTCTCTCAAGATTCCAACAATAACCTTAATAAAAAAGAATCGCGTACACCGTCAAACTCTCTTTACAAAAATCTCTACTGCAACCTCGGTTTGTCTCTTTATTTTGGGCATAACTGAGTTCCCGGCTCATCTTCTATCGAGTTTCCTCATACATACATGTATATAATACCGAATTCTCTTTGTCCCCAAAAACAAAAGACTCCTCGGAAATCGTTTGATATCTGCAGCATCTCAGTTAAGGTGTCAGTTTGGGGAGGGCTTGCGTCATTGCCTGTGAGATGTTGAGTCCTCTATTCGGGCTTCACTGGGTACAAATCAGCGCTGCAAGAAATGGGCTACCACGAGAGCGGTACTATGTGGGTTTAAAGTTGCCTCTCAAACTGACATTCCCCCTTTTTTTCACCCCTACCACCCCTCACTGTATAAAAAAGTTTATATTCGTAAATGTTCTCTTTTCTGGGGAAGTTCAGTTCTTCATTCGTTCTATCTCCACCCCCTCGCCGACACCCTTTCGGATTGAACGAACGCGAATATCATATACTTGTGTTTTTTTTTTTTTTTCTTTGGGTCGAATGCTTCCGGGTAAGTTATTCCTTTTGTCAGAGAAAGTTATATTTTGTCCAGAAATGCATTCCGCGTTGTATATATAAAAAATAAATATAAAATAGGAAATAGAATAGGAAAAGAATAAGAAAAAATCGGAAGTAGTTTTTGTTTAAACAGGAAGGAAATAAGAAGGCAAAAAAAAAAAATAATAATAAATAAATAAATAAAAAAAGTGGAACTTGAATTTTGACGTAGTCATAGAGGCGTAGCCGGATATTTTTTCCTCAGAAAAAGCAGTAGTCAATTATACGAAAATTGAAATAGCATATTTATTTTAAATATTTTTTTGTCTGCATTTTAAAGAGAATGGAAGAATAAATGTACTTGAGTTAAATTTATCAAAATGTTTAATTTCTCTCTCCGCTGCGTGAACTTAGAGCTTTACTTTTAAGTTAAATCCGTTATTGAATTCTAAATTGTTTTGATTTTTTTTCCGCAAAATTGCGTTCTGGTTCATTCGTGGATTGCGTTTGTTTTTTGTTTTTTTAAAATGCATAAATGGCTAGAAAACAACTCGCTTTGCATTTTTTATGTATTCCATCAGGCACCATATATATATATATATATATATATATATAGTCTTTAGTCAGTTGTATATGCAACTTTATGATATGATAGAAATAAATTTAAAAATGTATAGTTTGCTACGTAATTTTTAAAACTTATTTTCATCTTTTATAATTAAATTGAATTTGTGGAGAACGAATTTAAATTTATAAATATAAAAAATAATTTCATTTTAAGTAAATTTATAATTATTTTCATATGTTTCTGCATGCGCAAAGCATTTAAAAATCCAGTCCATAAAGTCCAATTTTTTGTTTGACGAAAATCTATCAATTTCATCTCAAGATACCAACAATAAACCTTAATAAAAACGAATCACATACACCGTCAAACTCTCTTTAAAGAATCTCTACTGCAACCTCGGTTTGTCTCTTATTTTGGGCATAACTGAGCTGCCTGCTTTTCCCTATCGAATTTCCTCATACATACATGTATATAATACGGAATTCTCTTTGTTCCAAAACAGAAGATTCCTCGGAAATCGTTTGATATCTGCAGCATCTCAGTTAAGTGTCAGTTTGGGGAGGGCTTGCGTCATTTGCTGTGATACGTTGAGTCCTCTGTTCGGGCTTCACTGGGTACAAATCAGGGCTGGAAGAGATGGGGCTACCACGAGAGCGGTACTATGTGGGTTTAAAGTTGCCTCTCAAACTGACATTCCCCTTTTTTCACCCCTACCAACCCTCACTGTATAAAAAATGTTTATATTCGTAAATGTTCTCTTTTTCTGGGAAGTTCAGTTCTTCATTCGTTCTATCTCCACCCCCTCTCTCCGACTCCCTTTGGGATCGAACGAACGCGAATATCATATACTTGTGTTTTTTTTTTTTTTTTTTTTTCTTTGGGTCGAATGCCTCCGGGTAATTTATTCCTTTGTCAGAGAGAAAGTTATATTTTTGTCCAGAAATGCATTCCGCGTTATATATAAAAAAATAAGTGGGAAATAGAATAGGGAAAAGAATAAGAAAAATCAGAACTAGTTTTTGTTTAAGGAGACTTCCGTGGGAAATAAGAAGGAAAAAAAAAAATAATAAAAAGTGGAATTTGAATTTTGACGTAGTCATAGAGGCGTAGCAGGATATTTTTTTTCTAGAAAATACGCAGTAGTCAATTATTCGAAAGTTGAAATAGCATGTCTTTATTTATTTTATTTATTTTTAAATATTTTTGTCTGCATTTTAAAGAGAATGGGAGAATAAATGTACTTGAGATAAATGTATGAAAATGTTTCATTTCTCTCTCTCCGCTGCGAACTTAAAGCTTTACTTTTAAGTTAAATTCGTTATTGGATGGGAAATTATTTTGCTTTTTTTTTTTCCCTCAAAATTGCGTTCTGGTTGTTTCGTGAGTTGCGTTGGTTTTTATGTTTTTAAAATGCATAAACGACTAGAAAACAATTGGCATTGCATCTATTTATCTATGCCATCAGGCTACATATATATATATACTGCCATCAGGCCTCATATGTCTACATTTATGTATTTCTGTATGCAGTTGTATATGCAACTTTATCAAGCGGATGACATAAATTTTAAAAAGCATAGATTGCTACTTAGTCTTTAAAATTTATTTTAGTCTTCTATTATTAAAATGAATTCGTGATAAACGAATTTAAATTTATAAATAAATAAAAAATTTCATTTTAAGTAAATTTGTAACTATTTTCATGTATTACAGCATGCATAAATCCAGTATTGTTAGATGAAGTTAATTTATCAATTTCCTTTCATGATTTCAACAATAAACTTAATAAAAACAAGTAATATAAAAAAAAAATTGTAAACTCAATTCCTACTTTCTTTTCACTATATTGCAAAAATCCTTTATCAATAATTTTCATTCATTTTTTAAGTTTATCTGGCGCCATCTATGGGTAGATACATGCAACTTAAATCTAAAAAAAAAAAACTAAAATGAATTAATTAAATTTAATTACTGAATTAATATTTGAAGAAACTGTATTAACATCAAGTGTCATTCACTACAAGTTAAAAAAAAAAATGTATTTGAACTTGAGTGGAGTAATAAAAAAGTATATTATTAACGATTGAAAATTTGAACAAGATGTATATAGAGAGTGTGATCTAATAGAAGGAATTGAAAAAAAGCATCTCATACACAGTCAAACTCTCTTTAAATAGTCTCTACTGCAACTTCGCTCTATCTTTTACTTTGGGCATAACTGAGTTCCCAGCTTTTCCGCTATCAATTTCCTCGTACATACATGTATATAATACCGAATTCTCTTTGTCCCAAAAACAAAAGATTCCTCGGAAATCGTTTGATATCTGCAGCATCACAGTTAAGGTGTCAGTTTGGGGAGGGCTTGCATCATTGGCTGTAAGACGTTGAGTCCTCTATTCGGGCTTCACTGGGTACAAATCAGCCCGCTGCAAGAAACGGGCTACCACGAGCGGTATTATGTGGGTTTAAAGTTGCCTCTCAAACTGACATTCCCCCTTTTTTTTTTATCCCCTACCACCCCTCACTGTATAAAAAATATTTATATTCGTAAATGTTCTCTTTTCTTTCGAGTTAAGTTCTTCATTCGATCTGTCTCCACCCCCTCTCCGACGCCCTTTGGGATCGAACGAACGCGAATATCATATACTTGTGTTTTGGTTTTTGTCTTTGCGTCGAATGCCTCCGGGTAAGTTATTCCTTTTGTCAGACAAAGTTAGTTTTTCTCCAGAAATGCATTCCGCGTTATATATATAAAAAATAAAATAGATAGGAAATAGAATAGAAAAAAGAATAAGGGAAAATCTGAAGTAGTTTTTGTTTAAGGAGCCTTCCGTGGGAAATAAGAAGAAAAAAAAAATAATAAAAAGTGGAATTTGAATTTTGACGTAGTCATAGAGGGTAGTAGGATATTTTTTTCTCCATAAAATATGCAGTACTCAATTATTCGAAAATTGAAATAGCATGTCTTTATTTATTTTATTTATTTTTAAATATTTTTGTCTGCATTTTAAAGAGAATGGGAGAATAAATGTACTTGAGTTAAATGTATGAAAATGTTTCATTCTCTCTCTCCGTTGCGAACTTAAAGCTTTATTTTTAAGTTAAATTCGTTGTGGATGGGAAATTGTTTTGCTTTCTTTTTTTTTTTCCCTCAAAATTGCGTTCTGGTTGTTTCGTGAGTTGCGTTGGTTTTCGTGTTTTTAAAATGCATAAATGGCTAGAAAACAACTGGCATTGCATCTATTTATGTTTGTCTTTGAATGCGTTTTGAATATTTTTTTATCATTAAGGTGGAATTTGTTTTTGTTTACATGTGCGCAATTGATATTATTTTTTTAAAAAACAATAAAAGTAAATTGTGTAAATATTATTTTAACTTGTAAGATATTAAAATAAGAATAATTTTTATGTTTTCGAAGTTGACTTTAATAATGAATTTTAAGTGCGCAATAGCCAATTTTTTTAAAAGTGACTTATTCCCATTTTGATTCTAAACATATTATTTGTGTTTTGAGAAAATGTTTTATACAAATTATAGAAATATAGAAAATATAAATTGAATGGTTCAAATTTCAAAAATTCATGTTTGCAAAAAATGAACATTTATAAAGGTAAATGGATGTACGATAAGACAACCTTTGCCTGCATTATTGATTTGTAAATTAAAGAAACTTTAGCAATTCTAATAAGCATGCATAAATTCAATTTTGTTTGATGTCAATCTATCAATTTCGTCGCATGATTTCAACAATAACCTGAATAAAAACGAGTAATATATATATAAAAAAAAAAATTATGTCAATTCCTACTTTTTTTCATTCTGTTGCAGAAAGTCCTTTATAAATAATTTTCATGTATTTTTAAAGTTTATCTGGCGCCATCTATTTGTAGATATATGCAACTTAAATCTAAAAAAAATATAATTAATTAATTAAATTTAATTACTGAATTAATATTTGAAAAAAAAAACTGTATTAACATCCAGTGTCATCCACTACAAGTTCAAAAAAATGTATTTGAACTTGAGTGGAAGAAATACAAAAAAGTATTTTATTAACGTTTGAAAATTTGAACAAGATATATATAGGGGAGAGTGTGAGCTAATAAAGGAATTCAAAAAGGATCGCATTCAACGTCTAACTCTCTTTAAAAATCTCTACTGCAACCTCGGTTTGTCTCTTTATTTTGGGCATAACTGAGCTCTCAGCTTTTCCTCCATCGAATTTCCTCATACATACTTTCATATAATACCGAATTCTCCTTGTCCCCAAAAACAAAAAAGAATCCTCGGAAATCGTTTGATATCTGCAGCATCTCAGTTAAGGTGTCAGTTTGGGGAGGCCTTGCGTCATTGGCTGTGAGATGTTGAGTCCTCTATTCGGGCTTCACTGGGTACAAATCAGCGCTGCAAGAAATGGGGCTACCACGAGAGCGGTACTATGTGGGTTTAAAGTTGCCTCTCAAACTGACATTCCCCCTTTTTTTCACCTCTACCACCCCTCACTGTATAAAAAAATGTTTATATTCGTAAATGTTCTCTTTTTCTGGGAAGTTCAGTTCTTCATTCGTTCTATCTCCACCCCTCGCCACCACCCCTTGGGATCGAACGAACGCGAATATCATAGACTTGTGTTTTGGTTTTATTTTCTTTGGGTCGAATGCCTCCGGGTAAGTTATTCCTTTTGTCAGAGAGAAAGTTATATTTTGTCCAGAAATGCATTCCGCGTTATATCTAAAAAATAAAATAAATAGGAAATAGAATAAGAAAATCGGAAGTAGTTTTTTTGTTTAAGGAGCCTTCCTTTTGAAATAAGGAGGCAAAAAAAAAAAAATTATTCAATAAATAAATAAAAAGTGGAATTTGAATTTTGACGCAGTCATAGAGGCGTAGTGCGGTTATTTTTTCCCCCAGAAAATACGCAGTAGTCAATTATTCGAAAATTGAAATAGCATGTCTTTATTTATTTTATTTAATTTTTATTTTTGTCTGCATTAGAATAGGAAAATAAATGTACTTCAGTTAAATGTATGAAAATGTTTCATTTCTCTCCCTCCGCTGCGAACTTAAATCTTTACTTTTAAGTTAAATTCGTTATTGGATGGGAAATTGTTTTGCTTTTTTATTTTTCCACAAAATTGAGTTCTGGTTGTTTCGTGGATTGCGTTTGTTGTTATGTTTTTAAAATGCATAAATGGCTACAAAACAACTCGCATTGCATCTATTTATGCGATTCTTTGAATGTGTTTAGATATTTTTTTTTTTCAGGGGGGTGGAATTTATATTTGTTTACTTGTACACAAATGATATTATTTTAAAAAAAATAAAAAAATAACTGTATAAATATCGTTTTAACTTGTAAGATATTAAAGTAAGAATAATCTTTTATTTCTTTGAAATTGCCCTAATCATCCCTGAACGCAATTTTAAGTGCATCAAACTGCCAATTTTTTTAAAAGGGACTTATTCTCATTTTGATAATGAATAAATTATTTCTTTTGAAAACGTTGTATACTAATTATAGAAATATAGAAAATATAAATTGTAAGTTAAAAATGTAATAAATTCACGTTTGCAAAAAAAATGAACATTTATAAACATACATGGATACACGTTAAGAAAACCTTTGTCTGTATTATTAATTTGTAAATTAAAGAAACTTTAGCAATTCTAATAAGCATGTAAAAATCTAATTTCGTTTAATGAAAATCTATCAATTTCCTCTCATGAATTCAATAATAACCTTAATGAACAAATAATATAAAAAAATTAAAAAAAAAAAAGTAAAGTCAATTCCACTTTTTTTGCACTATATTGCAGAAGGTCCTTTATCAATAATTTTCATTCATTTTTTTGAAGTTTATCTGGCGCCATGTATTGGTAGATATATGCAACTTAAATAAAAAAAAAACCCAAAATTAATTCATTAAATTACTGTATTAATATTTGAAGAAACTGTATTAACATCAAGCGTCATCCACTACGAGTTTTAAAAAAATGTATTTTTAATTGAGTGGATGAATAAAAATATTTTATTAACGATTGAAAATTTGAACGCATATATCGTCGCATATACCGTCAAACTCTCTTTAAAAAATCTCTACGGGAACCTCGGTTTGTCTCTTATTTTGGGCATAGCTGAGCTGCCGGCTTTTCCTGTATCGAATTTCCTCATACATACATGTATATAATACCGAATTCTCTTTGTCCCCAAAAACAGAAGACTCCTCGGAAATCGTTTGATATCTGCAGCATCTCAGTTAAGGTGTCAGTTGGAGGAAGGCTTGCGTCATTTGCTGTGAGATGTTGAGTCCTCCATTCGGGCTTCACTGGGTACAAATCAGCGCTGCAAGAAACGGGCTACCACGAGAGCAGTGCTATGTGGGTTTAAAGTTGCCTCTCAAACTGACATTCCCCCTTTTTTTTCACCCTACCACCCCTCACTGTATAAAAAAAATGTTTATATTCGTAAATGTTCTCTTTTTCTGGGAAGTTCAGTTCTTCATTCGTTCTATCTCCACCCCTCGCCGCCACCCCTTGGGATCGAACGAACGCATGAATATCATAGACTTGTGTTTTGGTTTTTATTTTCTCTGGGTCGAATGCCTCCGGGTAAAAGTTATTCCTTTTGTCAGAGAAAGTTATATTTTGTCCAGAAATGCATTCCGCGTTATATATCTAAAAAATAAAATAAATAGGAAACAGAATAAGAAAAATCGGAAGTAGTTTTTGTTTAAGGAGCCTTCCGTTTGAAATAAGGAGGCAAAAAAAAAAAAAAAAAAAAAAAAAAAAAAAATTTATTCAATAAATAAATAAAAAGTGGAATTTGAATTTTGACGTAGTCATACAGGCGTAGTGCGGTTATTTTTTTCCCAGAAAATACGCAGTAGTCAATTATTCGAAAGTTGAAATAACATGTCTTTATTTATTTTATTTATTTTAAATATTTTTGTCTGCATTTTAAAGAGAATGGGAGAATAAATGTATTTGAGTTAAATGTATGAAAATGTTTCATTTCTCTCTCTCTCTCCGCTGCGAACTTAAAGCTTTACTTTTAAGTTAAATTCGTTATTGGATGGGAAATAGTTTTGCTTTTTTTTTTTTTTTTTTTTTTTTTCTCAAAATTGCGTTTTGGCTGTTTCGTGAGTTGCGTTGGTTTTCATGTTTTTAAAATGCATAAATGGCTAGAAAACAACTGGCATTGCATCTATTATGTTTGTCTTTGAATGCGTTTTGAATATATTTTCTTTTTATCAAGTATGTGGAATTTGTGTTTGTTTTACTTATGCACAATTGATATTATTTAAAAAACAACAATAAAAGAGCTGTGTAAATATCATTTTAACATTTAAGATGTTAAAATAAGAGTAATTTTTATTTTTCGCAATTGCTCTAATCATCCCTGAACGCAATTTTAAGTGAATCAAATTGCCAATTTTTTAAAAAGGGACTTATTCTCATTTTGATAATGAATAAATTATTTCTTTTTGAGAAAACGTTGTATACTAATTATAGAAATATAATTAGTATACAACGAAAAAAAAATAATAGAAAATATAAATTGTAAGTTAAAAATTTAATAATTCACGTTTGCAAAAATGAACATTTATAAACATACATGGATACACGTTAAGAAAACCTTTGTCTGTATTATTAATTTGTAAATTAAAGAAACTTTAGCAATTCTAATAAGCATGTAAAAATCTAATTTCGTTTAATGAAAATCTATCAATTTCCTCTCATGAATTCAACAATAACCTTAATGAACAAATAATATAAAAAAAATTAAAAAAAAAAAAAGTAAAGTCAATTCCCACTATTTTTTTGCACTATATTGCAGAAAGTCCTTTATCAATAATTTTCATTCATTTTTTTTTTTTTTGTAGTTTATCTGGCGCCATGTATTGGTAGATATATGCAACTTAAAAAAAAAAAAACCTAAAATTAATTCATTAAATTACTGTATTAATATTTGAAGAAACTGTATTAACATCAAGCGTCATCCACTACGAGTTTTAAAAAAATGTATTTTTAATTGAGTGGATGAATAAAAAGTATTTTATTAACGATTGAAAATTTGAACAAGATATATATAGGGAGAGTGTGTGCTGATGGAAGGAATTGAAAAAAAAAAAAAAGAATCGCATTCAACGTCAAACTCTCTTTAAAAACTCTCTACTGCAACCTCGGTTTGTCTCTTTATTTTGGGCATAACTGAGCTCTCAGCTTTTCCTCTATCAAATTTCCTCATACATACATGTATATAATACCGAATTCTCTTTGTCCCCAAAAAACAGAAGACTCCTCGGAAATCGTTTGATATCTGCAGCATCTCAGTTAAGGTGTCAGTTTGGGGAGGGCTTGCGTCATTGGCCGTGAGACGTTGAGTCCTCTATTCGGGCTTCACTGGTAACAAATCAGCGCTGCAAGAAACGGGCTACCACGAGAGCGGTACTATGTGGGTTTAAAGTTGCCTCTCAAACTGACATCCCCCTTCTTTGCGCCCTACCACCCCTCACTGTATAAAAAAATGTTTATATTCGTAAATGTTCTCTTTTTCTGGGAAGTTCAGTTCTTCATTCGTTCTATCTCCACCCCTCGCCGCCACCCCTTGGGATCGAACGAACGCGAATATCATAGACTTGTGTTTTGGTTTTTATTTTCTCTGGGTCGAATGCCTCCGGGTAAGTTATTCCTTTGTCAGAGAAAGTTATATTTTGTCCAGAAATGCATTCCGCGTTATATCTAAAAAAATAAAATAAATAGGAAATAGAATAAGAAAATCGGAAGTAGTTTTTGTTTAAGGAGGCTTCCTTTTGAAATAAGGGAGGCAAAAAAAAAAAAAATTATTCAATAAATAAATAAAAGTGGAATTTGAATTTTGACGTAGTCATAGAGGCGTAGTGCGGTTATTTTTTCCCAGAAAATACGCAGTAGTCAATTATTCGAAAGTTGAAATAGCATGTCTTTATTTATTTTATTTATTTTTAAATATTTTTTGTCTGCATTTTAAAGAGAATGGGAGAATAAATGTATTTGAGTTAAATGTATGAAAATGTTTCATTTCTCTCTCTCTCTCCGCTGCGAACTTAAAGCTTTTACTTTTAAGTTAAATTCGTTATTGGATGGGAAATTGTTTTGCTTTTCCTTTTTTTTTTTTTTTCTCTCGCAAAATTGCGTTCTGGTTGTTTCGTGGTTTGCGTTTGTTTTTATGTTTTTAAATGCATAAAGAGCTAGAAAACAACTGGCATTGTATCTATTTATGCTTTTCTCTGAATGGGTTTGGGATTTTTTTTTTTATTTATTGAGGAGGTGGAATTATTTTATTTACTTGTACACAATTGATATTATTTTTTTAAAAAAACTGTTTAAATATTGTTTTAACTTGTAAGATATTAAAATGAGAATAATTTTTTTTTTCGAAATTGCCTTAATCTCTTTGTACGCAATTTTAAGCATCAAATTGTCAATTTTTTTTTAACAAAGGGACATATTCTCATTTTGTTTCTGAACAATTTGTTTTTGAGAAAATTTTCTATACAAATTATATCAATATCGAAAATATAGTTGTAAACACATATATATATATATATTTTTGTTAAACAATTTAAAATTGAATCTTTCAAATTTCAAATATTCATGCTTGCAAAAATTCTATTTCAAATTAAAAAGCACTAAGAATAAATTTTTGCTATATATAATCATATATGGATAACCACTTGCCTGCATTAACTTGTAAATTGAAGAAACTTTTAACAGTTCTGATAAAATCACTTTTAATAATAATTTAACCTGAATCTTCTATTAGGTCAATAAAGACTCGAATTGTTACACTCTTGCAATTAAAACTTCAATATTAAATTTTTATCATAATTGCAACGTTTTTAATCTAAAAATAATGTACCTAAATTTTTTTATTATATAAACATGCATGGATTAAGAACTGTTGCTCAGTTTAAAGTGGATTCCAAAACCACTACAAACATCAAACCAAATCTTGGTGAATTGTTTGGTCAAATTTTATTATTTAAGCATCATAGTCAGCGCATGAAAAAATTTGTGAAAGCATAAATCTACATCGTTCAATGCGATTAATTATACCTATAAATAATGGAACTACCTGAAAATAATGGAACCACTGCCTACAAATAATGAAACCCACTACCTGTAAATAATGGAAAAAAACTTTAATTTTCTATTCAGAATTCAGCAATTAACTTTTTTGTTATAATTCAAACCAATTGGGGCGTATAAACAACTTACTTTTAGATGTTTAATAGAAATTAATTCCATTGAATAAATTACAAAGTAATATCTTGAATTTTTGCCATGATGTCAAAAACAAAGCAAATTTTACTTACTATTACTTAAAAGGTTACAGCATTCTTTTAATATTCAGAAAATGCAGCAATCTTCTTTTTCTTCTTTTTAAGGTCCCTGATATTTTTATCTCCCTAAATGGTAAGAAAGCAAATTCTTTTCAGAGACACTGGCACGAGGTAGTAACCACCTACGTTAATTAATTCGTGAAGATCTTGGGGAAAAAAAAAATGTTCTGGAATTTCTGGTATGTTTTCTTTTGACAAACCCTGTGTGTGCATAAAATTAATGCAAAGTGAGAGCCTCATTTTACATAGTGTACCTGAATCAGGAAATGTAGGAGGAACGGCCAAAAAAAAAAAGTATGCTTGTACCACGACTTGAACGCAAATAATTTTACGGAATTTACGAAGTTAATAGTGTTAATTAGTATGTTAAACTGGGTGATTTATTGTGTCTTTTCTTTTTGGGTATTTTTCTTTTTTAATAGTCTTGTAGCTGCAAGACAAAAAACTAGGAAAAAGATGTAGTTTGCATGAAATAATAATCGTGATTTTTTTTTTTTAACTATCTCTGTATCGAGGTATTATTATTTAAATATTTTTTATTAATGCTTAGTTTTAAACATTTTTTATACTTATTGCTACTTATTTTTAAAAATTTATTCTGTTTTTAATTAATTTGTTAAAATTTATGGAAAGTTAAAAATTTTTTTTTTATATGAAGGCATTTTATTAGTTTTTTGTACTTAGGAATAATACTTTAATCAGAAAAATCTTGTAATTAAAAAAAAAATTTATTTACGTTCAAAATATTTATGTTCTCTCACATTTAAGCAAGGTTATTTTTTAAAAATTATAAAATAAATAACTTTGTTTTGAATTTGATATCAATACCTTCTGTATGAATTTCTTTTTTTTTTTTTTTTCTCATGTTTGCTATTATTTAATACGTCGTAAATAACATATTTATATAAATTTGTCAACAGGAAATCAGAATTTAATGAGATTTTTAAGGTGGATGACATAAATAAATTATTTTATTCCTTTTAGGTATTTATATAACTTAACGAAATTTAACAAGATTAATTAATGGGAATAAAAGAAAACTATGTTCCATTTCTGAAAAGCTTTTTGATTTTACCAAATAATGTTTCTTCATTAATAAAAATTACAAACTTTTGTAGTTTTTAAATTTTAAAAATATTTGATTGCAACAGCAAATAATTAAACAAGATTTTCACGTATTTTTAGCATAGGAATGAGATTGTTTCTTAGCTAATTGCAAAATTAAATTCTAGATAGCTAATTACTTTTCTATTCAATTAATCCCTTCCATTACAAAATATTCTTGAGCATAACATGTATGAAGCATACATATTAGTAAAATACATATAAACAATGTATTCATTGTCTGAGCTATAGATTTACTCTATCACCAAAAAGACGTTTATACAGTTCTCAATAAAAATAGTTCACGTCTACCGAAAGAAGTCATCTAATAATATTATTTCCAAGTTTATAAAATTAAAAATAACAATTTTTTTTTGTATTTTATAAAATAATACATCAACCATCAATAAGGAACTACTTTAAAAAAATTAAATTCATACAAGCAACCATCAAAACAAATTTAACATCACTAGCATTAGCTAACATTTTTATAACATTACACAAAACATCCATGTTATAACAAATTTAATATCACTAGCTGAAAATAACATTTCACAAGCATCCATCTTATAACAAATTTAAGATCAATAGCTGCAAAAAAAACATTACACAAAAAAAAAAAAAAAACATCCATCCTATAACAAATTTAGCAACAACCCTGAAAACTTAATCTATGCTCACTAAATTCCATAATAACGATAGATTGATTGTATGAGCAATACATTCATTCTATCATCAAGAGACATTTATGCAGTTCTCAATAAAAGTAAATCACTTAAATTATAGAATTAGAAATTAACTTTTTTTTGTGTTTTAAAAAAAAATCATCAACAATGTACCAGTACTGAAAAAAAATTTAATTCACACATGTTTTCATCCTATAACAAATTTAACATCACTCCCTGAAAAAAAAAAACATCCATCTTTTAACAAATTCAACATCATTCCCTGAAAAAAAAACATCCATCTTATAACGAATTTAGGAACACCCTTGATAACCTAATCAATGTTCTCTTAATATTATCTCACTAAAATCCATAATAACGATAGATTGATTGTATATTTCAGACAATCAATCTATCGTTATTATGGATTTTCATTCTATCACCCAAAGACATTTATGCAGTTCTTAATAAAAAAATCATTTAATGATATCGATATCTTTAAATTCATAGAATGAGAAATTAACATTTTTTGTGTTTTGTAAAAACTCATCATTACTTAAAAAAATTTAGTTCATACATGCATTCATCTTATAACAAATTTAACATCACTCCCTGAAAAAAAATATCCATCTTATAACGAGTTTAGCATCACCCTGGGAACAATATATGCCCTCTTATCTTGAACTAAAATCGAAAAGATAAACCAATCATAAGCACCTGTCATCTCGGAATTTAGATCAATTACGCATCCACCATAAAAAAAATCACCAGAAAGAACAGGAAGGGGGAAGGGTGGCCGAAGAAATAAAAAAAATATGCACCACCCAGAATTCTTAACTAATCACTTGTAGTATTGTTTCGAAAACGCCATTTCAAAGCCATATTTATCACGGCTACCGAAAATTGCTGGCAAAATGTAAAACAGAGACCATTTCCTATTGTCTTGGCATAGAATCGTGGAAAATGGCGTTCAAACAATTAAGTGGGAAGTACAGAAGCAGTTATCTAGAATGGGGTGGTTGCACAAAGGGGACTTTTTCCTACTGGATAGATTTGTAAAGGTTCCGCTTGTTTCATTGTAGTGCAGGGAAGCAGTTACTACAGGCATTGAAATTCAAACTATGAGCAGAGGGGTTTTATTTCTAAAGTTGCTGGTTCCTTTTATTTATTTTTTATTTTTAATCTTATTTCGAGAATAATCAATGGATGGGTCTTTTCTTAGAATCTGCAAATTGTTTTTAGGATTATGTTTGGTTTTTTATCCTCTTTTAAACATGCATTTAGATAATCATTTAAAAACTGGTTTTTTTATTTTGATATGCAATTCAGCAAATAAGGAGTTTTATTTGGCTTGTGACGTGTTTGTTGTTAGGATAATTTGAGGATCTTATTTTGTTTGTTATTATCTGAAGTGGAATTCCTGTAATGAATGAGTATTTTTGTATTCAAAAATTGTTTTTTTTTTCCAAAATTAAAATATTTTAATTAAAATTACTTATCGTGGAATTATTACTTATCAAATTTAGAGAATTAAAATTTCATTTTTGAAAATTACTATTTTTTTAAATATCAATAATAAAAATGCATTATACATAATACTTTTATTTATTTATTTATTATTATTATTATTATTATTATTATTTTTGCTCATTTATTAAAAATGTGTATTATGATATGTGACCATTTTTGTTTAGACATTGCTACATTTATTGTTCATCTTATGTTAGCTACATTTAATTTTCATCTTATGATAGATACATTTTTGTTAGCTACATGTAATATTCATCTTATGGTAGTTACATTTAATGCTTATTCTATGCTTAGCGACATTTAATGTTCATCTTATGTTAGCTATTTTTAATAAAAGTTCATCTTGTGGTAGCTATCGTTTTTAATGTTCATCTTTTATTAGCTACTTTTAATGTTCATCGTTTATTAGCTACATTTAATGTTCATCTTATGTTAGCTACATTTAATTGTTTATCTTATGTTAGCTACATTTAATTGTTTATCTTATGTTAGCTACATTTAATTGTTTATCTTATGTTAGCTACATTTAATTGTTTATCTTATGTTAGCTACATTTAATGTTCATCTTATGTTAACTACATTTAATGTTAGCTATATTTAATATTCATTTTTTTAAATTATTATCAAAAGATTAACTAACAAATATTAACAAATTAATCCAAATATCATAATTAATAAACAAATTTATCATTTGTATAAATAAATTTAATATCGTTTTTATTTCAAATTAACTGATTGAAATAGAATCATGTTTAGAAACAAAAATTATAATCCACATTTACAATATTTCAAAATATTTTACATACGTTTTCTATGACAGTTTAACTTAAGCAGTAATGCATTTTCTTTATTCTGGCACTTTCGAAATAAACACGAAAAATAATAACAAAGCATATACTTACAAAAGCAAAACAAAAAATTGAACTAGTGCGAGGAATCCAACCATAGAAAATACAATTTACTCAATGATCCCGGTATTCAGATATAATGTGCAAATTCAAATTTATTTGATTCATCCGCATCATTTTTTAACACGGGGGCCCGTCTTTACAAAACTCCACAGAGATTGATGATATATACTTTTTCAATACCATCATCTCCTTTTTTGCCGGATGAACTAGCTAAAACCATTCAATAACTCCCTTAAAAACGGCAGCGCATATGAAACTGGGATGATTCACTTAGCTCCTTTCATCCATTATCGGCCTTCCACACAAACCCAAGGTGTGGTGTGTGTGTGTATCTTTTATCGAATAAACCCCTGAGGAGATGTCATATCTTTCCATTAAACACGCCAGGCGAATTGTCATAAAACCCCTTTTTTTTGCTCTTCGCTCCGGCACAAGAAAAAAATGGCGCATTATTACCCGAAGAGAAAAAGAAACCCCAATTCATATACAAATATCTATAAAAATTGCCTGAGTACTCTATTTCTTTCTTTCTTTTTTCTTCTTGAAATACGAACCATCCATGGTTGTTTACATGAGACTTAAAAAAGAACCAGACAAGTTTGTTATTTTTTTTCTTATATTCTGCTGTATACATAGATGTAAGTTTGCATTATCTATGCGTTATCAGCATCCGCGACCTTTTTCTTATTATGTCCACCTTTTTCTCCTTCTCTATACCCGATTCCTTATCTGGAGAGGCAGAAGGCGCCCCCTTGCAAATAAACCAGAGATTGTTTCCCAGGTTTCGGAATAAAACCCCGTTTATTGTTACCATTCCAGTGTGGACGAGTCCCAAAACTCTTCAAGAGTATTTTTTAGAATTCATTGAAGAGTAGCGAGCGCACAATCTTCTGACTTCATTACTTACAGAAAAGAAGAAGAAGCCCAGTTTTTTTTTTTTTACATTTTATGTGCTGAGGTGTTGGTTCGGACTGTCAAGTCAAGTCCTGGATGGTTAAAAGCACGGGGGTCGATGCAGTGGTTGCAAGAAACTTAAAAAAAGAAGCTTCAAGTGTCGCTTCAGGGTTGCAAAAAGACAGTAGCAAGGGGTGGCGATAAACTTTATTGCCGCGAAAGAAAAGAAAGAAAAACTATTTCTTTTGTAAGTTATTAACATGCATAGCTATTTGAAGGTTTTTTTTCTTTTTGGGAAAAGGAGGAAAAGAGTTGAGACCGTACGTGATTATTCTTGGTCCTTGCAGCTCGTTAAAATGCAATCTTTTCGTGAACATATTTCTATTTTTAAGCACATTCTGTCAAGATGTTTATTTCCAGAAAGAAAAAAAAAAAAGTGCTTTTATCGCGGTAAATGGATTTTTTTTTCGTGTCATTAAATGTTTCTATTTGAGATGTTCCTGCCTTTCTCTTCACAAGGATGCCTCCGAGCCATGCGTTTTGCTTTGAGATTGTGCGCTAGTTTTGTGTAAATAACGCGTTTTGGTTGTTTTGATGTTGGAATTTATTCGCTGTGATTTTTAAGTTTAAAAATTAAAAAGAAAATTGTTAAAAATGATTATTTTTAGTATGTATTGTTTTTCTTAAAATGACAATTTTTTTTTTCTCAAAAGGGAGAAATTTTTTGTTCTTTGAAGTTAAATAAATTTATGCTTTCGCAATTACGTTCCTTTGCTTTTGAGTTTTTGATTGTCTTTCTAGTTTATCATTTTAATTGTCAGTTTAATAATTTGAAATTTTTTTTTTTATAATACAGTTTTACTTTTTACTTCTTTTGCTTTAATTTTTTTTTTCTAATTCAAGGGTAATGGTATTTTTTAATTCATCTTTACTCATGAACTCATATAGGCTGTTGGCTCAATGGTCATTACTCCAGAGGTTCAATGTAGCCCATTGACATATAGACTGTTCATTACTATGGTTATTACTCCAGAGGTTCAATGTTGCCATCTGGACATATATAAACTGTTAATTACGATGGTCATTACTTCAGAGGTTCAATGTTGCCCACTAGACATATATAAGCTGTTGATTACGATGGTTATTACCCAGAGGTTCAATGTTGCCCACTGACATATATTGCTGTTGATTACGATATAGGTTGTTGATTATAATGATCTTTACTCCAGAGGTTCAGTGTTGTCCCCTGGTACTACTGCAAATCCTAAAAATCCCAATGGGTTGCACTATCTGTCACTTATTGAAAGTTGATGGAGAATTAACGCGTCTGTATCCAATGCATATGCAAGAACTTAAGTTGTTCTCTTCGTCAGAACGCTTCCAAGCACTTTCAGTTCAGAAACATTTACATTACATTCTTTTGTTTAAGTTTTTTTCCAATTCAAAGATAATTATATGCTAGTTCAACTTTACTGGAATCTACATTCATTGTTGATTACAATGGTCATCACCAGAAGTATGTTGTCCCCTGGTCCGAAAATTCCAATGGGTTGAAATATTATTATTACCAGATGACTCTTTTCTTTCTTTAACAAAATTTATATATTCTTTGCTAAAGAAAACTACAAAAATATCATTTAAAAACAGCGAAAAATAAAATTATAAACGTGCATATGCAATTGTAATAAATAATTTTTAATTAATAAATATACAGTTTAATAAAAATTTTCAAATTGAACTAAAAACTGAAATAGATTGAGAATAGGCTATTTTAAGTTAAATAGTAAAAAAATACATTCATTCAAATAAGTACAATCAGTTATAAATGATCAATATGTGTGCATTGAAATGTGATTAAAAATATCTCGAAAATAATATAATATTAAACGCCTTATACTTTTCAAATAATTCTGAATCTTATTCAATTACAATAAGGAAAAAAATTTCTGCCTGATCGAAAAAAATAAATGGATAAAAACAGAAACTCTTCAAAATAGATAAAAAAAAAATTAAATTTGATAAACCATGTTAGGGGACATCCAATAACCACAATGACAATAGAAACAAAAAAAGGAAAACTTTTAAAATAACAACACACACAGAGCCACAGATAGGTATATTTATCCTATTACCTTTCCCTTTTCTTCCCTATTATCCTTTGCTCACTTTCGATGACGAAGAAAACGATATACCTATTCCCTTGATTCAATCGATATTACCGAACAATATCCATTCGTTCGGGTAATTCCACTTCCTGTCTTTGAACATCGATGACGATTCAACCTCGGAAGAAAATCGATCATCAACTCAGTCGAGTAGTTTCGAATTCGGGAGACCTGCATCTGTCCCTTTTTTTTGTTATTTTCCCTATTTTTTATTATTTTCCCTATTTTTTATTTGATATTTCAATTGCGTCCAGTTTGGAAAGGGAAATGGTCCTATCTTTCCCCTCCCCTCTCCTGTACTGGTGGTCCTATAGTAAGGGACAGTATGATCGGAATTGCAATAGGATATGAACCATCTTTTACATTGGAGCACGTAATGTCGGCCTTTTCTTTGCTTTTTAATCTATTTTTTGTAATTTTTTTTTTTTTTTTGCTTTGCTTTTATGACTGACGTCTATGACAATGGATTGGTAATCGCAGTTATTGTGCTTGAAAGATAACATTTTAAAATAACTCGAATTAAAAAAAAAGTTTCTATTTTTAACATAAATAATATGAATAAAACATAATTTTTTATGAATTGTAGGTAATAAAGATATTTCTGGTGACGTAGAATTATGACGTTTGATTTCTGACCAGATGACAGCTACTCCATATTTATTTTGAGATTAGCACATTCTGTTTTCTTTAGGTTGTTGTTCTTATGTTTAATATAAATAATTATTTGGGATAACGTAATAAGTACTGGAATAAATAATGTATAAATATTTATTATTATATTCTTACCATTCTCATGTTTAAATGCATGCGAGAATGAATAATTGGGGATTTTCTGGAATCTTGCATTTTGTATCTTGTAATATATTTTGTTTATGGAAAGTCCCTGCTTTTAATTCATGTACAAGTCTAACTGACGCGTTTTTTTTTTTTTCACTAGAAAAATGTATTTAAATTAAAACCTGGAATATTATAAACAATATTTTAAATCCTTCTTGGGAACTCTTTGTAAGAAAAGTTGCCAATGTTTGCATGTTGGATTGACTTACATTACATACCAAAATGTTAGGGCTGCTTGATGACCAATTGGCTAGCTCTCTGACCATTAGTACCACATACTTCTTTAGATATGTATTTCTGTATTCTTTGGTTATTTATTATTTTCATTTTTTAACATAACTAAAATGGTACGATTTACAAGGTATAAAAGGATAGACAATTATAAGATCCAATTGTGTCTATCCTTTTATATTGTAAATCGTTACAAGTTTAGTTTTAAAAAATATAGACATTTATAAGATGCAATCCTGATAGTGACATGGATGTTTGTGAGTGGTTTGTAATCCAAGCTAAACTCTAGGTCCTGGTCTAATTAGCCTAAAGTATGCAAAAAAATGACCGTAGAGCAAAAACAAATCGAAATGTTAAAAGAAATGTCATTATTCAGTGATTCAAATCCTTTAAACTGTTATTAATACCAAAATTTAAGGTAAAATTCCAAAAATTAAATAAGTTCTAATATTCCAGAAATTGTGCTTTCTATTTTTATATAGTTAATGTCCAACATAATAAATTTCTGTTAATAGTTTTAAAAAATAACCGGGATATTTAGAAAAATTAGAAAAAAATTGCCGTAATAATTAACCAGAATTTTTTTATAGCAGCCGTCACAGATAATTTTAAAAGAAGGTCCATTGTTAAATGTGATCATTTTATTTATATTCTTAAAAACAACAGTGAAATATTCTTTATATAAAAAAGATATTTTTTAATTTTCTTCACATCATAATAGAAACATGAAATTGAAAACAATTATACTTTATCTTACAGATCATATATTTAGAAGATATCTTTGTACAAATGAATGAAATTAGCTAAGGCACGAAAAAAAAATGTTCGTATTAACTAGATTTTTTCAAATTTGTTCTACTTCCGGTTTTGCTGATCTTATTTATACATTTCTCCGTGTGTGGTCTAAGTAATAATAATTAGAAAACAGAGTTGTAGAAGTAGTAACAAGCTTCATTTTTACAAAAAGGAAATCTGCTATTTTAAATGCTAATTACTGTTTTAAATAGCTGCACATTTAAACCAATTGTATGAATGTTTAATTTGGCCGTAGAAGGTATTCTTTCATGAAATGCTGACAAGTTATCGCGTCTGTATACAAAAATTCTTTATCCAATAGGTCAACTTCCCATCTATGTCCCAACCAATCAACGGTCTAATCTCCTTTGGCTAATTCACGAGGTAACAAATTGCTCCAAAGTGTCTTAAATGGCCCTATTCCTTCCTGTTCAATTTCAGAAATGATCCAACCTCAGTAATATACTTCTCTACGTGTGGTCCAACAAATAATAATCTGCAGAGACACTGCAGATACGTTTGTAACGGCCGTTAGTGGCAGCTCTGAGGAAAGTTGCCTCCGTTAAGCAGATTAAGGTCTGGTTGTGTTCTGTTGATATCCATCTGAGATAAACGGGCTGCAATTGCAGGATCACGATCTTTTGTTCCCCACGCACATAATGGCATTAGGTGTAATCAATACATAATGATAGTTTTGTCCACTGCGTGTGCTAAATCATATCTTTCATCCTTCCATGGCAAGAAATACCTCATTGGGTGGCTTTTGATTTCTGGACCGTCGGGCAGGAATTTATCTCAATATCTCGACTGTGCATTTGAGTCCAGAATATGTTTTTGAGAGAAAATTCGGGAATGAAAAAAACAAATTCCCCTTAATATCCAGAAAAATGGAGCGTGATCCAAAAGGATTAATCTTGATATGCAAATCCCACTGGCGGTGAGACGGACAAAAGATTTGTTTTATTTTACAACAGACAAATTAAAATCTGTATACAAAAATTCGTTACCCAATAGATCAACTTCCCATCTATGTCTCAACCAATCAACAGTCTAATGTCTGTTGTGTATGTCAATAACAAATTGTAACATGAGGTAACAAATTGCACTAAAAGTGTCTTAAATGGACCCATTCCTTCCCTGTTCAATTTCCAAAATGATCAACCTCAGTAGATGTACATAATGGCATTAGGTGTAATCAATACACAATGATAGTTTTGTCCACTGCGTGTGCTAAATCATATCTTTCATCCTTCCATGGCAGAATACCTCTTTGGGTGGCTTTTGTTTTCTGGACCGTCGGGCAGGAATTTATCTCAATATCTCGACTGTGCATTTGCGTCCAGGAAATTTTTCTGGGAGAAAATTCGGAAATAAAAATCAAAGTTCCCCTAATTCTCCAGAAAAATGGAGCGTGATCCAAAAAGGATTAATCTTGATATGCAAATCCCACTGGCGGTGAGACGGACAAAAGATTTGTTTTATTTTACAACAGACAAATTATCGCGTCTGTATACAAAAAATTCGTTACCCAATAGATCAACTTCCATCTATGTCTCAACCAATCAACAGTCTAATGTCTGTTGTGTATGTCATGATGTAACAAATTGTAACATGAGGTAACAAATTGCACTAAGTGTCTTAAATGGACCCATTCCTTCCTGTTCAATTTCAGAAATGATCCAACCTCAGTAGATGTACATAATGGCATTAGGTGTAATCAATACACAATGATAGTTTTGTCCACTGCGTGTGTTAAATCATATCTTTCATCCTTCCATGGCAGAATACCTCAATGGGTGGCTTTTGTTTTCTGGAACGCCGGGCAGGAATTTATCTCAATATCTCGACTGTGCATTTGCGTCCAGGAAATTTTTCTGGGAGAAAATTCGGAAATAAAAAATTCAAGTTCCCCTTAATCTCCAGAAAAATGGAGCGTGCTTCAAAAGGATTAATCTTGATATGCAAATTCCACTGACCATTTGGAACGGAGAAAAGATTGGTTATATTTCATAACAGACAAATTATCGCGTCTGTATACAAAAAAATTCATTATCGGTCAAATTACCATCTATGTCCCAAACAATCAACAGTCTAACCGTTGGCTAATTCATGAGGTAACAAATTGCACAGAAGTGTCTTAAATGGCCCTATTCCTTCCTGTTCAATTCCAGAAATGATCCAACCTCAGTAGGTGTACATAATGGCATTAGCTATAATCAATACATAATGATAGTTTTGTTCACTGCGTGTGCTAAATCATATCTTTCATCCTTCCATGGCAGAATACCTCATTGGGTGGCTTTTTGTTTTCTGGAACGCTGGGCAGGAATTTATCTCAATATCTCGACTGTGCATTTGCGTCCAGGAAATTTTCTGGGAGAAAATTCGGGAATGGAAAATCAAGTTCCCCTTTCTCTCCAGAAAAGAGAATGGAGTCTGGAGTTCGCGTCGCGTGATCCAAAAGGATTAATCTTGATATGCAAATTCCACTGACGGTGGGACGGAGAAAAGATTTGTTTTATTTCATAACAGATCGTGAATGATAAGCTGTTTTACGTCCGTTGTTGAAGTTGAATTTTAAGATCAGCAGCATCATTTCTCATCGTTGCCCAGCTGAAAACATCCCTCTGAGATATGCAGTCCCGAATTCCTCTTTCTTTGAAGAGGTGTTCCAAGATGTTTTTTGTTCTATGAGAATGAATAAAAATGTTGTTATTGCAGTGTCATGTATTTTAGATATTTTAAAATGGTTTCATCAGATACATTGTGGGAGCTTTAACGTTTTATTTATAGTCTTTATTTAGAAATATATTCATCACTTTATTCAAAAATTTTGCTTTAAAGAGCCATGGAAAGGAGTTATAAGGAATGAAAACACTATGTTAACATTTTTTACTTAGTGGAAGTGTAGTGTATTCCTTAAATCATATTATTCAACAATATTTTGCTAACAATTTATCAAGGGTTTAGTTAAATTTTTTATAAAATATTGCCATAGAGTTTTATAAGAAAAAAAATATAATCTTATACTTTTGTAAGCTTAAACCTATATTGAATTATTTAATTATATAGGAAATTTGCAATATTTTCCTTTTGAATTAAAAGTCTATTAAACACTTTATAATTTATTTCAGCTTCTTTTCTTATATACAAGTCATATACAATACCATGTATATAAAAAAAAATGATTTACTAATAATTATTCCTAAATGCTTGCGTTTTTTTTTTTTAATTCTGTTTAATATTGCTTTCAAAGGTTGTTATCCATATTATGTTGCTTCAGAGAAGATCTTATTTAGAAATTCTTTAAGGTATCTTTAAATAATATTTCACAATTACTTCATAAGTTATATAAGAATATTTTATATAAATAATAATATATCAATCTAGTTAAACATTAATCTAATATATTTTTAATATTAAAATTAATTAAATCAAAAAATTATTAAATTATAATTAAGAACTAATATATCATTCTACTTTATTTTTAATGATACCAAAATTATCCATGCATTATAACACTATTTTTTTTTTTCAATAAAATCACTGGCAGTCCAGTTTTTTTTTTTTCTGTTTTTTTTTTCCCATCAATTTTTCAGTCTGATGACTTAAAAATTCAATTTCATAAAACAAATTGTTAAGTGTATTTACAACATAATAAATACTTCATTTAATATAAGCTGAAAAAAAGTAGATACTTGTGTTTACGGTGTATAGGAATTCTTCAGACCATAGCATATACTTGTGCAGTAAGAAGTAAGTTTGAAAAGCTGACGTCTCAAAGCCACAATAATATCTTCCACCTCCTCCTAGAAAAACAGTACCACATCAAGAATGAAATATGCGGCCACATGTTCTATAAGCAACATCAGAAGAAGAAAAAAATAAAGATCAAAAATAAAGATAAAGAAAAAAAGAGACGAGGTTTCCGAAAGCTCTGAAAATAAAAGCCTATCCATCAACTGCTGACAGGCTCGCGATTCAAAATTCGTCTCCAATCGTCAGCCCAGAAACACGCGATTCATACAAAATACTATAAGCTCGTCAATTTTTTGCTGGCACTTCTTCACCAAGAATAATACTTTGTCAGCATATGTGGGATAGAGCTGTTATTATTGTGATACTTGGAGTCCGACTTTTTGAGTGATTATGTCAGTGGAAACGTGAATACTGTTTTGAAGGGGTGTATTTATGCTCTTTATGCCTTTTTTACTCCAGTGCTAATTCGTATTATTTTTCGGAGAATGTTTTTATCTATGGGTTTAACTGATCTCTGTGTGTGATAAATCGGTTTATCAGATAGAAATATGAGATCATTGTATTTAACTGTGGAAGTCAAGATGCTGGCTCAATTATATTTAAAAGGAAACACGACAAATATTACAATTAATCCTTCACTACTGCTTTTTTTTTTGTTGTTGTTGTTGTTGTTGTTGTATTATGGTGTTTTTTCTTTATCACCATTGTACTCAAATACTTTTTAAAAGTATTATTATTTTATTATTTTTTTTTTTTTTTTTTTTTTTGCTGTATTTTTTTCCGATATCTTTTAATAAATTGGCCCATGCAGTTGTTTAACACATAAATATTTAAAAAGGTAAAAATTCATTCTTTATTTGTTTAATTATAAATATATGAATTTTTCATATAATATTGTTTTAACTCTTAAGTTTATCTATTAGTTGTTCATATTTTATTATGGATTGAATCCATTTACGTGTACATTAAGCATAGATTAATATATGCGTTAAGATCTGGTTTGTCGCTCTACGGACATTTTATGCTAATTTTAGGCTAATTAGACCGGGATCTACAGTTTAACATGCATTCCTTACTACCAGCAAACATCCATGCCACCACGAGGATTTGAATCTCAGGTACTAAAGGCAGAACGCCAACCAATTGGCCTCCAAGGCGTATACGTTAAGGAGAATGTATGGAAAAATTAAAGAATAAAATAAAGTTTTAATTGATGTTGCATATATAACATATATTGTTTACATAATGGGACCTGAATGGCTGAGTGTCTATGGGGCTTCTCTAGGCTATGGGGCTTATCGGTGCCACAAGTTTTGTAATCGAGTTCTGGTGGTGCTATGGATGTTTGTAATGATTCGGAATCCACTTTAAGGAGTAGGTCCCAATCTCATGTGACTTTAGAGCGTCACAGAACCCAATCTGACTTCTCATCCACATCAACATCTACAGTATAGGGGCACTGTATAGGGCTACTGTAGTAGTAGTAATAATATTGTTCACATTACTTCTTTAAATCCTTTCTGCTTGTTTCAGCAATTCGAAGTCTATTTCATAGATATAACATATTTAATCTTTTATAAAGTAGTTCGTATAAGCAACGAATACCATAATTCAGTATTTATTCGAAATATTTTCATGTTTGAAGATATATGTAGACAGTATAGAAAAGTAATGATTGAATAAGGCATACTAATAATAAAATTTTCAACTCCTTCTGTCTGTTTCGAATCCTTATACGATGAATAAATTGACTTTCACCGAAATTCCATTGACAGTCACGTGATCGATGCCAGAAAGAGGGAAAAAAGGGGAAAAAAATAAAAGAAAACCCGAACCACAAAAGACATTTTTACCCAAATCAAACTCTCCTCAGCAAACAATGATGTCAAAAGAAGAAGAAGAAAGAAAAGAAAAAAAAATCCCAGCACACCCAAGTGACATCTCATGGTGAAGGATTGCCAATCTTCCTTCGTAATCTAATCAACATCGATTTAATTTCAGAATCCCTCCATCAACTTACGCGCAAAAAAAAAAAAAAAAAAAAGGAAAAGGAAAAAGAGAGAAAGAGATTAAAGATTATAACTTTTCTTAAAAGAAAAACGAAAAGAAGAAAGGGGAAATAATGGAAAAGAAAAAGGGGTATAGAAAGAATCCTGGTGGTGATAGTCCAGCCATTATCTTTGGCTTTCATCTAAGAGAGGATGAATAATGATTGAAGATCGGGAACAGGGATGGGATTCCATCCATTCCGAAGGGAAGCTCAGGAGGAGCGAGGCAGTGGGATGCTGCGATCCAGTAGCATCCTTTCCTCTTCCGTCTTCATCGTAAACACTTGCCAAGTGACAGCTCTGTGATGAAAGAGAGCATGATATGTTTTCTGTCATATCCCACCGTCTGCCCCGTTGCGGAAGAAAATATGACCGCTGTTTTATTGGGTTTTCCTCTTGTCTGGGGAATAAATCTTACCTGTGGCAGATCTCTTTTCGTACAGAATTTCCCCCTCTTGTATTCATGTACTTGCTGGTTGGTTTGAAGGTTGGCTTTATGGCTTCCTTTGTGTTATATAGTATGCTTTGTTCTTAGATATGTTCCAATGACCGCTTTGTATTTGATGGCGTTAAAAATTGACTTGTTAGTTATTCATACATTGAAACGAAAAGATTAAATTATTATTATTATTTGCTGAAGTAGAAATTTTATGCTTATATAAATATTTTTCAGTTTTTAAAAGGATTAAAATTAAAAGGGAAAAAAAAAAAAACGACCTTTCTAAATTTACATCAAGAACTGAATATGCAAAATATTTTATTAAAATCCAGTTTTCTTCTTCAGTACAACTTCTGATTGTTGTTATAATGTAGCTCTAGCAATACAGAGACAATTATCTTTAAGCCACAAGCAAGGGCTGCCCCGCTGTTACTCATTTAGCACTACCCAGGGGGCACGTGTAGTTTGAAGAAATGCTACACGGACGCGAGTAACACAACGCTCACGGCAACGCCCACAACGCTCTACGTTCATATTAGACATGGACCTGCGGTTTAAAGTGGATTCCAAACCACTACAAACATCCATGGTACCGCCAGGACTCGAACGCTGTAGTACCTTGTGATACAGCCACTTGGCCATCAGGCTTTTCTTCTAATTATGATAGGTATGGATTTTGCCTCTAAATCATGTACTACTTTTTGACGGTTGGTATTTAAAATTTTGGAGCTATTTATTTGACCCCTGAGGGCTTCATCCTCCGATATAACAGTTTGAAAACATTTGAATATTGCCCAGTATAAATTTAAAAATTTACAAAATCATAAAACAATTCACAGAAACATTAAAAAAGAAATACTTAAAAGGTACAATTTTATGCGCCCGTTTTAGAACAGTATATGATTCAATCTTCTGGATTGCCGTATTTTTATGGTTATCAAGCGTTTTGAAGAATTTACTGGAAATATGTTTTTAGAAAATCAATTATAAAAGGAAGGTCAATAGCTTTAATAAGATCAGAATTACGCATAAACCATTTAGCAAAGGTTATTTGGTTGATAGTGATGTTTTACAAGGTTTCAATGGTTATAAGATTAGGTTTAACCGCGTGGATACCAAACCGGGCAAGATAGATAGGTCGAAGGTTTTAGATAGGTCGAAGAATGGCAATATATAAAAGAAGCTTATTATACCAGGTCATAGCTGAATTTCTATTAATAATCAGATAGAGTTTACGGAAAGTAGTACGAAATTTTGTTTTAGTATGCAAAAATGTGGTTTCTAAGTTAAGTGGAGATCCAGAATAATGCCTAAATATTTAGTTTGAGTACACCAAGGAATTGTAACATTGATTTTAATCACAGACTTCTTCAGTTTGTTACCAGCGGAAAAATAACAGTATCAATTTTGTCAACATTTAAAGAAATATTCCTATTACGTCTTTTATTTTAAATATTCATTGATTATTCATTGAATAAAAAATTTACAAAATTGGTCCAAAGTACTTTAATTTTATAATTTATATTTCACCACTAATTCCGAGTATCTTCTTATTTAAATCAAATGCAAAAATAACAGATTAAAAAATAAATTTGCATCGTATACAGCAAGTTCTTATCATACAGGTTATCATAGTTTTAGAATTATTTAACATCTAAACTGCTAGTTTCTGTGTGTCAAGGTGTGACACTGGAAAGCTTTTAAATCTTTGTCGTCATAATAATAGATTTAAAATATTGAGGAACCAGCTACATTATCGGCAAAGAATTAAGAGCATTTATTAATATCATAATAATCCATAAAGATTTTTATAAAAGTTTCTGGGAATAAATACATCATTGATGATCTTGCTAAGGATTATTTCAATGTCTTAAATCAAATATTTTCTTAGCAAGCTAAAAGAAACTAATACTCTTACTAAACGGAAATTTTACTTTCAATCAAAACCCACTTCAAGTGTATAATGAGTATCGCTTCAAAGATTCTTTTTGACAGCTGCAATTGATTTAAAAATTCCCTGGAGCTCTGGAGCTACTTGTAATTGAAAGTGTGTTCTCAATGCCGTGGGTTGGTGATGACACCTACATATCTCATATTAAAACATTTTTATCATTCTAAAGTGAATTTTCTGGTTTATTATGATCTATTACTTTTTAATCACGTCTCTCAGGTCGATGTTATTTTTGGCCAATCTTTTTCTAATCTATTTTTAAACAGAATAAACCTTTCGTAAGTATTTCTAATCTTGTTCTCTTATAAGGACATGGCGAATCAATAATATGAAGAAATTTATTTCTTAAAACCGATTCTGTGTCGATATAAACGAAAGAATTATGATCCATTTTTATTTATAATGTTCGGAAATATTATTATGGTTTAGATAAATGTTGATTTACTTCATATTTTTGTATAAACAAACAAAAATTAGTTAAATGCTGCAAGTGCAGTGACTTAAAACGCTTTTCAATATGAATTTTTAAAAAGAACTTATGGCAATCTTCTTATTTTGAAGTGGCCTGATGGATACAATTGGCTAACGCTCTGGCCGTTGGTACCACAGGCTTCAGGTTCGAATTGTGGCTTTGTCATGGATGTTTGTTAGGTGGTTTGGAATCCACATTAAACTGTAGGTATCGCTCTAATTGGCCCAACATAAATTTGTGCAGAGCGAAAGGACAAATCTTAGAAACAAATTATCCCATTTCGGCCTAGTGGCTGTGAAATAAGATTTGGTTTTCAGGTTCGAATTCTGGCGGTGGCATGGATGTTTGTTAGTAGTTCGGAATACACTTTAAACAGTAGATCCTTTTTAGCCCTCGTATGCACAAAATGACCATACCTATCCCTGATTTAACTGAATTTCATTTCCTTGATTTAAAACTGGTGCAATGACGAAAGCTGGTACTATCATCCTTAAAAACGTTTTATCAATTAAAGTTTTTTTTTTTTTTTTTAATGTTTATTTTGCTTTGTCCTTTGATATTTGTGATAGTTCTTAAAAAACATATTCGAATAATATAAAATTATAATTAATTTGTTGGATTGAGAATTGAACTGAGACTAAAATTTAATCTCAAAATAGAGACTATAAAACTTTACATGTCAAAAAAAAATTTAAAAGGCTAAATATATTTTATTAAAAATTAATGATTTATTATTATAACTGGAATTCTCTGGAATATAATATTCACGTCAAAAGGCAGTTTTGAGGAAGAAATCAGAATATAATTACATACATTTTTTTAAATACCCAAACAGAATGAATGTATTTTGAAATATCTGTAATTCATTATTACTAGATTTTTCACGGTAATTGGATTTAATCAGTAGTATGAAATTAAATTAAGACGTCCTTAGATCTGTAAATATGTAGCAATGCATAGAAAAATAACTTTTCAGGCTTTCAATTTGTATTATTTATGCTTGAGTGACGACATGTAATGAGTTAACTGCGACTTATTTGTGACTTTTTGGAGATAATTAACTAATGGTGCAGATGAAATAATATCGATTTTTCTACGGTTCCTTAGCGATGTTAGAAATGTTAAATAATAAAAAGACTATTCAATGAATTGTGCAATTATTGCTTTGCTAGATGTGCTGAGTTGTTTAAATTAGTTCATTAATTTAAAATGATGCTAAATTTGTTATTTAAAATCTTTTGAGGTAAATATATTAAACAATCTGAGTTCAAAGTAAAAAAAGGAAACATTAAATTTTATACAGAGCAAACTAAACCATTAATTTAAATGCAAATCTTATTATAAATTTTGGATGTAATTCTATTTCCAAAATGTTTTTGTGGATCCTTTTTTCTGTGTTAAAATTCTTGTCGTTGTTTATGTACCTAAACAATTAATTGTTTAACTTATTCTTTTACGTAATTGTTATTAAATTATACGTCATTATATAATTATACGTTATATAATTATACGTATAATTACTGCGTCAGCCTATATTTTTTATTTATTTCAATAAATATTTTTGTTAAATATAAATTTTTATTCGTTAAAAATTATAATTTTTATTGATATTGTTAATAAATATATGGCAACAAAAAATATATCAAATGAAACAGATCAAACTTATAAAAGTATAATTACTAGATTCTCGTCCAGTTTTCAGAATAGTTCCTTTATAAAGGTTTTATTTTCACTTTTGTCAAATTCTTTTATCTGTTGTATTTTAAAAAGCATTTGGATAAATTGAGATAAAGCAACGTCAGAGAGCATACATCTAAGAGTATCAATTGAAGTCAAGTCTAGATCCTCGCCAATACTGTCTGACTTTTTGAAAAGCTTTTTTTTTTTTACTACAATTTTCTGCTGAAAAATTAAAAATAAGTTAACGAAATTAAACATCCTTCTATATTCAGAATTGCTACGCTTATGTTTGTTTATGTGTAAACAGAAAATGTTTGTTTGCATCAATTGCTAAACGATTGTCATAAAAATAATAAGCCCCAATTACATTCTATTACAGATAAAAAAACAGTGATCTTTTAGGAAATGAAACTGTTTTATTTCTGAAGATCTGTTTTAAATTTCTCGATTTTTGACTGACTTTATGATCAATATATATCAGTAATAAACATACTTTTAAAAAATGATGATCATTAGATTTTCCCCATTATTCTTATCTAACCTTACTGGCTGGGTGCAAAGCTGATTGTGACTAGACAAAAGCTGATTGTGACAAATGACCGAAAGGGCTGGATGCAAAAGGCCCGGCTGCTGCTAGGCGTTAAAGATTTAATGCTTCCATTATTTAAAGAGTAGTTAATCTAACTAACTTTTACCTTATTGTTTTGAAAAACTTTTTTTACAACAATTTTCTACTTAAAAAAATTAAAAATAAATGAATGAAATTAAACATCTTGCTGTATTTAAAATTGCATCGCTTATGCTTGTTTAATTGTGTAAATAGAAAATGTTTGTTGGCATCAGTTGTTGAACGATTGTCATAAGAATAATAATAACCCAACTACATTCTGAAGAAGCAGTCATCTTTATTTGAAATAAAATTGTTTTTTTTATTTCTGAAAATCTGTTTAAAGTTTCTCAGTTTTTGACTGACTTGTATGATCAATATATACCAGTAATAAGCATACTTTAAAAAAAAATGATGATCATTAGATTTTTCCCATTATACTTATCAAACCTTACTGGCTGGATGCAAGGCTGATTGTGGCTAGACAAATGACCAAAAGGGCTGGATGCAAAAGGCCCTGCTGCTGCTAGGCGTTAAAGATTTAATCCTTCCATTATTTAAAGAGTAGTTAATCTGAGGTGGAGTTGCCACTATCTTTCTTCCTGGAGAGGATCGAGACCTGATAGCACTCTCGTTCCAGCAACCCCACCAAAAGATAATGGATGTGGACCACACCAACAATGTTGGTGCCATAACCCAAAGATCATTTTCCTTCTTTTTTTAATCTGATGTGTCGTATCTAACTTCGTCTTGAATCCTGCAAGGTCAATGTTCAGACTCTTTGTTGCAACCTGGTGCTGAAATCTGCCATTATTGACTTGTTGTAGCTGCTACTTGCAGTCTAAATTACCATCATTAAATCACGTAGTTGGAGTGATAATTATTTGGATTTGTGTGGTTGATAGCATTATATATTCTTCCATCTGCTTGACATCTGAAATCATTCAAAACGAAAAAAGTTGCCATTGAATTCATTGTTGGAAAGTGTAAGTGAAAATCTTATTCTTGATATCTAATTGGAAAAATGAAGATGTCTTAAATGTTATTATGCCGCTTTTGATATTGAAATATTAATTATATGTAATTCGTGAAAATAATTGTAATTTTTTAATTTTTTAGGTCATTGATTTTAGATTTTACAAGATGTCTAATCAAAATAAATTAAGATTTTAATTTTTGATCGTATAATGAATAAGTTTTCTTTAATAGTTTATTTTATTATCTTGGGGCTTAATAATGAGATCTTGGATTTTAATTGTTTTTGAAATGTTGATATTTTTGTTCTATTGTTTTGCAATCAATAAGATTTTTTTCTGACATCTAAAAATATCATTAAAAATATCTATTCTGTATTTTATATATTTATAATTTTAAAAAACTGATATTTTAACTTGTCAATGAAGAAAAAACATTTTATGAATAACTTATACGAACATTATAATTTCAGTCTCGCAGTGTTTTAATGATTATTAAAAATAATTCTATAAAAATTTTTACTTGATACAAACATAAGTTTTTGTAATTTTTAATCTTGGGTTATTGATTTTAGATTTTACAAGATGTCTAATAAAAAAAAAATTAAGATTTTAATTTTTGATCTTATAATGAATAGATTTTACCCAAAGCTCTATAATTTCGCTGAAATAATTTATTTTATTATATTGGTGTTTAAAAATGAGATCTGAGATTTTTAATTGTTTTTTTGTACATGGTGTTATTTTTATTCTTTTTCTTAAATTCTTTTCAATCAACATTTTTTTAGTTATTTTTTTCGATATCTAAAAAAATTATTAAAAATGCAAATCAATGAAATATCTATTCTGTATTCATATCTTTTTTATTTTAAAAACCGATATTTTAACTTTGCCAATTAAAAGAAAAACATTTTATAAATAACATATAAACATTATAATTTTAGTCTCGTAATCTTTTAATGGTTTTAAAAATTTCTATAAAATGTTGTATTTGTAATATCCTGTGCATCCGTTAGCTCAATCATATTAATCATTCTAACCATAATTTTTAAAATTATGCTTTCATAAAAATAGATTAATAATTCTTAAGAATTCTAATTTTTCTCATGAAAATTAGTTCTAATGATTAATGCTTTATAAATTCATCACATGTATATTGGGGCTAATTGACTTTATTTCCATATATGCATTATCCTTTTTTATATGTACACGCGAACTTTACTAAGATATAAATATAAAAATGATTTAATAGCACCTGTTCCATAATTTATGAACAAACATCTGTAATTATATCAAACACACCTCGGGTAGTTGATAACGTTAGTTATTATTTACCTCGTTTAGGAATATTCAATAACTTTTTGTTTGCAGTAATTACTGCAAACTGATATCTCAGATTTCTGCATGTGATAATGCAATACTTAATTGAACTTATTATGTCATACTTTATTACATACGCGTGCAACTGAATTATTTAATTGAAGTTAGTGTGCTAAAAATTCATTGTGTAAAACAAATTGTTTGAAATTATTTAACTCAGGATAATTTTTTAAATTACGTTGTCATTTATAAAAATGTATAATTTTACAAATTTAATGTGTTTTAATAATATGATTCAATTTGTTCTTTCTAAATAATGATTATTTCTTAATGTTAATAATGTATATATATTTTATGATGGCATATTTATATATACAATGTTTAATAGAGTCAGTTTTTTTCTTAATTATAAATTATTATTTTGGTTCTTAAAATTGTAATTCTGTATATAGACAGCAGCATTGAGCATAAATTTCCCATATTTAACATAAAACAGAAATCCTTACATATACAAATATAATTTTTATTGCAGAAAACTTTAATAAAAATGTTATGATTTCTCAAAATTACAACTAGCAATATTAACATTGTTGTTTGTGATTTGATTTTTACGATGATTTAATTTCTCTTGAATAACTTAAAACGCAAATCCTTAAAAAGATATACAAATATAATTTTTATTGCAGAAATTTTTGATAAAAATATTTTAATTGATGTATCAAAAATTCAACTAGCAGTATTATCATTGATGTTTGTGGTTTAATTTTTATTGAAAAAATGATATTACGTGTTAAAATGAAAAGCAGAACTTAATTTTGAACATAATGTATTTTTTAAATTATTAAATCTCAAATTAAATCATCCCCATACTTATCAAAGTGATCAAAAAAAGATCTTTCTCAACAAGCTTGAAAACATTTTCTTAGAATATATACAAATTACCTTTTTTTTTTTATTTGGAAACAATGGCCCTCTCAAATGTTATTGTGTGCTCCTTTTTTACATAATTCTGTGAAAAGATTGTATACAAATTTTCTGCGTAACTAGATTGTATAAAAAAATAAACGCGACACTTTCTTGATAAAAAAAAAAAGGAACATATTTCAAGCTGTTTTAGTAACAACTTTATCCTAAAAATAAATATTTATCATATTTTGGAAAATCCACTTTTCGCGGTTGGCAGTTACCGCATATATCAAGTAGGCAGAACTGTCTTCTAAGAGCCATGTCATTGTTTTCTGAATTCGTTGAGTGAAAAAAAACCAATAAAAATTCAAATTGAGCGTTTATTCAGTCGTGTCATGACCGGATAATAAGTCTTTCATCTTCTGAGATCTGTTCATATTAAGTTAAAATAGTTTTAACTTTTTAGTTTTTTATTTTTAAAAGTCTGCAGATTTATTTTATTCACATTTCATTTGATTTTTATATTATGCAAGTTATTTACATTTTATGATTTAAATATCACTTACTTACATGCATTTTCCTAATCAAACTTGGCAGGCCTGATGGAAAATTAGCTAGCGATCCGGCCTTTGGTACCATAGATTTTAGGCTCGAATCTTGGCGTGGCATGAATATGTTTGTGGTTGAATCCATGTTAAAGCCGTAGTTCAAAAATTTTAAGCAGTTTTTATACTTTACTAGCCAATATATAATTGTAAAAACTAAATTAATGACGCATTGTTAAACTGAGCTAACTTTAACCTATTATTAAAACTAACTTAGCTAATCAAATTATTAAAACTTTAGCTAACTTTAACCTATTATTAAACTAATTAGCTAATTTAACCTATTATTAAACTAACTTAACATATTATAAACTAACTTTAACATATTATTAAACTAACTTCGCTAACTTTAACGTATTGCTTAACTTTAATTTATTATTAATCTAACTTACTGACTTTAACTTAACTAAAAGAACCATCCATTATAAATAAAACTTAATGCACAGTGTGAACAAATTAATAGAAAATCTATGATATATCACTGATACAGTTTGATACACATTTATATCAAATGTGAAAGAAAATCGCTAAAATGTAGCTACAGCTGACTTATATTTTTGAAAATAAAAGCTGCAATTCATTTAATACATTTCAAACCAGCTAACATATAGTTTATTTTTAGAAAAATGTGTGCCATATGTGCTAATAAATTACATGATCCTCAGTTTCTTTTTGTCTAAAAAGTTAATTTTCCTTGGTATTAAATACATTAATTATATACACTATTGATTTCTGTAGTATGAAGTGCATTAGTCAATATCGATAAAGAAGTGCCATAAATTAGCTTTCTTTGATTCATGATTCAGCTTATTCGTCTAAATTTCAATATGGTATTGATAATCGATACAATTTGTGGCCAAAGATGGCGAGATACTTGAAGTTCAGCGTTTAAGAATTACATTTCATCCGCTGCTTCAAATTGGCCTGATATAGGGTTCGAACTTCACGCTCGTATTTCATTTTTCATCCACCCAAACTAGATGTTCTTTAGGCTCGTTATTGAACTGCTATGACTTATTTATAAGTTTCTTCACGTCTCGCACAGACTTTTTACAGATTTTTAAGTGACTCGACGTACAGGAAGCGACGAGTCACCATTTTTATGGGTGCTATCGATTTTCACTGATACTATCCGGATTTGGTATTGTTAAAGTAAGCATGTCATCCTTTCTTATGGTCTCGGAGGCGCTGTCCTTCTACTTTCAGGTTTTTCTTCTGGGTATTCTTGTATACTTATGTCAATGAAATAGTTATTTATTTATCAAAAGTGTAATATCATTCAGTTAATGCAGAATTATTACAACAATTCCTTTATCTGTCTTTTTTTACAGATAATTTCTAGGATAGCAGTCGTGATTTTCATATCATAATAGCAAAATATTAACCTGACCATCCGGCTTTCGATATGAGATAATCTTTTTGTAATTGTCAGTGAAAATTATTGTAATTTATAAACAATATCAAATGTCAAAGTGTTTTTAATTAGATTGATAAATTAATAGATTCAATTAGTTATTCTATTTTAAACAAGAATACATCTATTTTTATATATGGAATGATAAATAAAATACTGCAATATCCGATATAACTTTAATTTTACTTATAAAGATAATATTATTAGTAATTAACTATATTGTAAATTAGTTTTTAACTCTAAATATAATAAATAATCGATCCTTACGAGCTGTTACACTTTTTTTAAATTGAACTATACAAATTAAGGTAATTGTCGATGTCCAATTTTCTTATGTCAATTATTGATCTAGGTAGCAAATATGCAAATAAATCATTAATCGATATATCCTGTAAATTAATAATCAGCACTAAATAATTCGACATTCTTAATTAAATTTAGCAATCTTAAATTTATTTAACAAACACTATAACCATTTTAGTTTTAAAACAATATGCTCCAAGTAAAGGAATGTGCTGCAAAATATTAATCATACTGATATATAAATAAAACAAGGATTTAATTGCTTTATTTCACTATCAATATCCAACAAAATTACTGAAATCATATAATCTCCCTTCAGTTAAATGAATCCACACAAACCAAGCTGGTATTTTTAATACTAGCTTACTTTAAAGATATAACTTAGCCAGTTATTGGCATTTTAGTTAATGTATAAATAATTTTTAAAAAATATTGAATTGATACATTTTGTAAATTAATATCGTCACAAAAACTTGATTAAATCTTCCAAACGGTCTTCTTCGAGCCAGAGGCACACAAACTAAGCCAACTGCCTTTGTCCTTCAGATACCCGGACGACGACAGATGGGTATTCATTATCCACACTGGTATATGCACGATACCGATTAGTTTTCACATCGGAATCGCACACTCCCCACCCCCACTAAGTGGGTCAGCCATTAGAAACTCCCAGCTGAGGTCAATCTTCCATTCTTCTTGAAGCTGGCTAATCCCAAATTGGCGTGTCCAATGTCGTTGTGCGGGGGGATCCATCTGCGAGAGGCAAGGACTTAATTAATGAGGCAATCTCGAACGGAAGTTCAAAAGCCGAAGATCTGGATTTGATTTTCTGGAAGGAAGGATCCGGTGACGAAAGCGTTTGGAAAATGTTTTGTCACGCAATCTGTAATTGCGAGGACTTGCAAAGAATGCTGTTTTCAAACTGTTAGGCTTGTTTATTTCTTCTTCTGGTTCTTTAGATATGTATTTCTGCAGTCTTTGGCTATTTATTGTTTTCTTTTTTTTTAGCATACATAATCTGGTACGATTTATAAGGTATAAACGAATAGACAGTTATAAGATACAATTGCGTATATCCTTTTTATACCTTGTAAACCGTACCAGTTTTTAGCATCTTACTAGCATCAGTAGTTTTAAAAAAGTATAGACATTTATAAGGTACAACTCTGGCGGTAGCATGAATATTTGTTAGTGGTTCAGAATCCACGTTAAATTGTAGGTGCCGGTCTAATTAGCCTAAAATGTGCACAAAATGATCGTAGAGCAACTAACCAAACCGAAGATACAATTGCATTATTTTGAAATTTTTCTGACACAGTTCTGAAATGAATATTATTTATCTGAATGATTTGAAATTTAAATGTTTTCAATTAAAATCAAAATTGTTTTCAAATTATCTTTGATTTGCGTTTGATAAAAAAAAAAAAAATCTCCAATCGAAACATTATATTTTTGTCTGGTCATTGATAACGTTAGTTCCTATGATTCCGTCGTACCAAAAACAAATAAGTAAATGAAAGAGTTAAAAGTTGAAAAACTGTCTTTAATAATAACTGCATTTAAAATAGGTTATTCATAATACCAATATTCTTTATTTAACTAATATATTTGTATATTAAATTCTTTTCCACTCTACTTTAAAGTATCCGTAAAATTTGATTACTGAAAAACTCTGTGAATAAAACAGCGTATTGATCCCGACCGCTACATCGAATATTGCATGCAACTTTTGAAGGAGGTTTTACCTTTTATACATCCCGAAATTTGATTTTCGTACATCATTACAAAAAATTTACCTCTTAATACCGCTAGTTAGAAAAAAATTCGTAGTAGTGTTTGCACCGGAGGGATTCCAAAAGCAATTTCTCAGCCCACCCCCACCATTCTATTGAAGCAATCGAATAAAAAGCAGAAAGATTAGATGATAAAAAAATTCCTCATCCGTCAGCATTCCCGAAGAATCTATGAAACCTTGAATATTAATTCTACTGCAGTTCTGTTTCATATCTTCTTGTTGAAGCCCATTTCTCGGAACATTGAAGAACCTTTTCATTTTAAAATACATTTTTTTTTTTTTAGTATAAGAGATAGAGATAAGATTTCTTACAGAAATACTTTCTATTGATCGTTAGGAGAATGGCGGAAATGCTTTTTCACTGTGGTTTCGATTACAAGAGCATTTTTATTTTATTTATTTGCTTTTTTGTCAGTATTATAATATACGTTTTTATTAGCCCGTGGCGGAATTACTTTGAAAATCCTCTCCGATATTAAAAATCGCCATTTTTTTTCTTATAACTCAAGCATCAGGACGTTAATATTGCATTATTCAATTTTATTTTTATCCTTTTTTTTTTTTTTTTTTCAAAAATGGCGGTTTATACATAGTTCCAATGCCACGATATAAATTTCATTGTGATGATGATACAATAAGAACTAGACAAGTCTTTCTTTTCTTGTTTTTTTTTATTGTTGTGTGTGCTATTAAGATTTCAATACTTTCAATTGATGTCAAATAAAACTTTAAAATCTTTATTTGTTGTTCAAGATGGGTTCTTTTCTTATTTTTAAGCTTTTATTTCTTAAATCTTCTTTTGCCATATTTGATTTAGGAAGTTTTCAAGAAAGTTTGCTTGTCGAATTTTCTATTTTCCGAACAATGTTCTTTGGACATGAATATTGTCCTTAAAAAAGTTACAGAATTCAAGAAAAGTTCGTGGCATTTTTGGAGTTTTATTCTTTTGAAGTATTGTCATTTGTAACTATAGTATAACTATAAAAAATTTTTGTTCTGAAGTTACTAGATAGTTGAGCTAAAATGAATTTTGGTTTTTCTCAAAAGCACTCTTAGTATTATTAATTTTTCATATTTACAAATAACAAATGTTTGTCCTCAGTATTTCTAATAGTTAAATTGTCAGTTTGAATTTTTCATTTAGTATGCCGATATGTTAGCATCAATTCTAGAAATTCTTTCGCTCTTCTTTTATAAACTCTTCATAAATTTCAAGTGAATTGAATACAATATAAAGTACCAAAAGAGATTACTTCCAAGACATCAGACCTTACAATATCAATCTTATTTATAACATTAAAGAAGAAGTCTTAATAAAAACAATCAAATATTAAAAACAATTAGAAAGATGGATAAAAAAGGAGAAGAATTAACTTCTTATTGCTAATTTAAATCAAGCAATAAGCAAATTTGTGAAATCTTGAATTTTCAATTCCATGGAAATATTATGATAGATGCTTTGTATGATTATATCAATCTGTAGAGAAATCATGGTTTAATTAGGCAAAAGGCCTGTTGAATCTCACAATCTTATAAGATATCTAATCGCCTGAAACACCATTATATAATCTGGGAAGATGATAAATCTCAAATTCCATATTATTGAAAATATATACTGAACACTAGATGCATATCGTTCATTCATAAGCTGTGGTTTCGTTTGTCGCTCTACGATCATTTTTTGCACACTTTAGGCTAATTAGACTGGGACCTACAGTTTAATGGGGATTCAAAACCACTAGCAAACATCCATGCCACCGCCAGAATTCGAATACGCAGCCTGTGGTACCAAAGGCCAGAGCACTAGTCAATTGGTCTTTAGGCCGTCATATACTATGGAAATAATTTACCTTTGTCTTTTACACCTTCTTTAATTAAACTGAAGTCAGTTACTCTTAGTTACAATTTTCGACTAGAATTAATATGGAAATTTAGGAATAAATTAACGAATATCTAATGTGTGTTTTGGATGATAATATTTTTTGATTTCAATTGTGGATACATTGGCTTTAACTTTGTTTATAGACATTTTAACTGTTTAAGACTCTGTCCTAGATATCACATTTCGATGTAATGTATTCATTGACAATTTTCACTTTGGACAATGTTTATAAAGGGTTTATCCTTCAGATGCTGGACTAGATATGTTATTTGGATCAAAATGCGATATTTGATACTAATGGACAGTGGGTTTTAAAACATTAATCCCCAGAAATTTGGTAAATAAAACATTAATCTCCAGAAATTTGGTAAATAAAACATTAATCCTTAGAAATTTGGTAAATAAAACATTAATTTTAGAGATTTGGTAAATAAAACATTTATCTCCAGATATTTGATAAATAAAAACATTAAAATCTTCATTCGTTTTCTCAGAAAAAAATGATTTAAATCTGCCAACTTATCATAAACTTTTTGATGTCTTCCTGACTACTACTTACAAATACCGATGCTATAATTTTTGCCTTTATTGCGGTAATTTTTACCACGTACAACGTACAATTATTTTGTGTCGGGGGAATCTTCTTCAAACACAGGTAGGTTCCGAATCGAACGCTATAAAAATATTCGATAGAAAAATTATCAATCAAGCTTAAAGACTTCAAAAAGAAACCTTCCTTTATGTTCTATCTCGCTTCCCAGCGCTTGTGTTAAGATTAATGGCATTGTGGCTTCATTAGTCAACTCTGCCATCCTTATGTAAAGATATAGGGCATTAACAGTCTTCTAAGTCTCTGGGTGATTATTAATTTTGTGCCTATATTAATTATGCCCAGATGCATAGAAGTGTGCGATGCCCATTTAGAAAGTAACTGATAATGGTAAGCAAAAAAAAGCATGCGGGATTCTTTTTATTTTTCCTTAATTTTGAGTTTGCTGAGATATTAAGTAGCTTGAACGTCTTACTTACGATGTTATTGTCAAAGAGGGTGTTGAATGCCAGAAGAATTTTGTTCTATCTTTTTTAAACAAAGGACTTTAATAATATTTTTGCTTGGTCTTAGAAAGGCCAGAAATGTATTGATAGAGTTTTTACTTGGGAGTGAATGTTTACATATAGTTTAATGTAGTTACTCTGCTAGGTGGGCGCAAAGAATTTGGGCTGTTTTTCTTTTATTTAAATAGATAAAATGTTTTCATAGAATATGAATTTTTTGCTATAATTGAATTTAAATAATTAATTGAATGATTTTTCCTTTTGTGCATTAATCTGGTTTTAAGTGGATAATCCATGAATGTATGTTAATTTGCGTTTATTTTGAATATCTTCATAGGATTTTGTTGCATGCATATATCAGTTTATTGTAAAATTATGTAAATAAAGTAGTCTGTAACATACTATTGAGAACAAGACTGTATTATTATGACTGAAATGTTTATAAAGTGTATTGAGTGTTTATTTGGAAGTGAATGTTTACATAGATTTAATGTAGTTACTTAGCTAGGTGGGCGTAAAGAATTTGGGCTATTTTTCTTTTATTTAAACAGATAAATTGTTTAAATAGAAATTTAATTTTTTCATATAATTTAATATAAAACATTAGTCATGCAAGTTGAATGATAGTTACTTTGTCTATTAAAACCACCTTAAGATAGACAATACATGCATTTATGTCAATTTGCATTATCTTCATTGGGTTTATTTAATACATATATCAGTTTTATTATACAATTTTGTAAATAAAATAGTCTGTAACATATTATTGAGACGCAAGACAGTATGGCTAGGATTGAAAAATTAAACTAATAAGACACAACTACTTTATGTAATATATATTATAAAAGGTAAATAATGAGTATAGTTTTTCCGATATCATTAGAGTTTTTGTTGCTTGTTGTAAATCTTCAAAATTCCAGTAATAGCCTGATGGCCAATTGGCTAGCGCTCTGGCCTTGGAACCACAAGTTCGGATTTTGGCGATGGAATGGATGTTTATTAGTGATTCGGTCTAATTAGCCAAAAGTGTACACAAAAATGACCGTTGAGCGACAAACCAAACCAAGATTCCAGAAGAGCTAAATCAAGTCCATGATGTTGATTATTAAAACAATTCAAGTAACAGAGTATTATAAAACTATATTTTGGCTTTCCAATCATTCATGATTCATTTGATACAATTTTTTAAAAGATTTATTTAATTTTTTTCACATCCAAGGTAATTCAAGGTATTTCTAACCGAATATGCGAGTTTAAAATAAAAGAAAGATTATACAATTTATATTATAAGAGAGCGTTGTCATTCAGCATAAGTTGACGAATTGAGGAATGCGAATACTATTTAAAAAAACTTTATCTAAATTTAGCATAAACGTGCACATTTGCCATATTGCTATTTAGACCTACTTAATATCATTAGCTTTGGATTACAAGTTGACCCAAATATTTCAGAATGATGGTGACAACAAAAAAAATGGGAACGTGAATCTTCACATCTCTTTTTTTATTATCTAAGATCCGGTTTCTTAGAGAACTTTTATTGCTTTTTATTTTTAGTTGCAAAGACTGGTTCGTTGAACGACATATTTTTTTTTTCATTGAATATTCTGTCGCAACATTGCCATAATTCATATCGTATGATTGTATTATTTTAATTATACATTAAACGAACTACTTGTTTCTGTTCTGTAGCATTATCTTGTTGCTTCTGACAACTGGTTTTCATGCGATATTTATGAGTGTCACTCGTACAAGGTTTTATCTATTTTTTAGTTGCACGTACGTGCATACGAATAATATACATTTTTTAAAACACGGTATGTTTAATCATGATATATTTCCTCTTTTCTCTAACTCTTTCATAAACAAATATATTTATGAATAATAAAAGATGCAGGATTTAATGCAATGCTACTTCCAAAATGCTGATTTAGCGTTAATAAATGAAACACAATAAATTTGTGTATTAAGGAATTTTATGTTAACAACTTTTCACTAAATGAGCCATCCTCATGACCTTGAAATGACCTCATGACCTTTTTATATAATGCTGAAGAATAAAAACGAACTCTTAAATAATAAATAGTGCATTTTCAGATCCTATAAATATTAATTTTAGTAACCATAATGTGGTTTAAACATTGTTAATATTGGATTTAAGCATTGTTAATATTGGATTTAAGCATTGTTAATATTGGATTTAAGCATTGTTAATATTGGATTTAAGCTTTGTTAATATTGGATTTAGGCATTATTAATATGGGATTGAAGCATTGTTAATATGGGATTGAAGCATTGTTAATATGGGATTGAAGCATTGTTAATATGGGATTTAAAGCATTGTTAATATGGGATTTAAAGCATTGTTAATATGGGATTTTAAAGCATTGTTAATATGGGATTTAAAGCATTGTTAATAGGGCATTTAAATATTGTTTTCGTCCTCCACTCACTTCTTCAAACTATATACAGAGTTGTACCTCATTTAATTTAACAGGTATTCAGTTACACTTATTGAAGTCTGAGGCGAATTCTATAAATCAGTAACTCTTAAACAGGAAACTCGCCAACCCTATAAAGCCCTCTGTCCAACAATACTTTTTTTGTACTTTCTTTGGTGTTATAAACAATCTTTTTGTGGATAAAATTGACCAATGATATCCAAATAAACTGAAGATAAAATCAACAAAGCATTTCATTCAAGTCAACTGAATTAAATGTTCAAATGTGTTAAACAGTTAAAAAAAAATTTCAGCAACAAAATTTTTGATTGATTTTTAATTTCAATGTTTATACAACCCCTCAGCCTCCCCTAACTCAATTGCAAATCGGTTTGCCTGTGAAAAATCAGTCCGAAACTCAGCAGACAATAGCTGAAAGTGTGCACCAACCGTTAATGGCATTTAATTTCAAACCATTTTAGGGCTAATGTCTTCAACAAAGATAAACGACAGTATGAAAGCAAAAGAAACAAAAAAAAAAAAAAAAAAAAAAAAAAAAAAGAAAGAAAGAAAGAAGGTATAAAAAAAAAAAAAAGTAGTGGGGGTGGGGGGAGGAGAAAATGAGAAAACTCAATGGGGAGAGAGAAATTGCCAACCATGGCAAGCACCTCTTCCCTTTCAACCTTTTCACTTCTTTTCAAATATTTTTTACCTCCCGTTTTGTCATTTATCGTCATCGATGTAGAGTTGCACTGAACCATAAAAAAGGAGGCCTTCCTTTAAAAGAACATCAAAAACCGAACATTGAGAGCCCTTTTGAATAAAAGAATGCGCTACTGAAATATTATTTAAGAACGAAGACAAGAAAAAAGAGGAAAAAGTATAAAAAATAAAACTAATAATCTCAAGATTTCTACCTTCCTTCTATTTTTTGATCTTTTCCTGTTATATCAATTCTTATTTTTAATTATATCTCTCCCCCTATTTAATAAGCTGTAAAAATGTAATGAAATATTCTCGGCTCTTTGCCGAAATCGATTCCATTTTTTTTTTTTGCACCGGTTAGCTTGTTGATCAATTTAACATAAATTGCCTCGTCTTAATAAAAAGCGTGCAATTACAGTTACAGTCATTGAGCGACTCGAGCGACATCTGTTGATAGATTTATTGCAATCGTAAAAGATACTTTAGTTTTTCATACTCTGTCGTTCACCCATATTTGAAAGCTATGTTTGATTTATTTTTTTGGAGGGACTTTGTAGTAAGTCAGTTCTAATGGATCGATTTTCAACAGCTGCTGGTTTAGTTTTTTATTTTATTTCTTATTCTTTTTTAGTCTTTTACTTAGATAGAAATAGCATAATACATTTAGATTTCTTAACGGATCACAGAGTTAACTTGTTCAGTTTAAAAACTTTCTTCCAGTTAATCTATAAATAGTCCCCTGAACATTATCAGTAAACTTTTTTTATTTTTAAGAGCGATCTAAGCAAATACTTGTGATTATTCAAATGATATTTCAGCAATTTTATAAATTGACAAGCATAAAAGCTATAAGTTTTATATTTTATTTTAATAATTATGATAATTTTGATTGAAATACAGTGATTTAAAGTGAAGTGAAATTATAAATATTTGAAGGAGATGGGACTATAATAACTTTCTTCTATTATTTTTTTAATGTAATTTTTTGTTGAGATATTAAATGAAATTTATACTTGGTGTGTAATGTTAGAATCTATCAATATATGAATTGATATATAGCATTTAAAGTGAAGTGAAATTATGAATATTCCGGAAAGGAAGGGAATTTGAGCAATATGAAAAATCCATTATGCAACTTCCTTCCTTCTATTATTTTTTAAAATATAATTGTTTGTTGAAATACTCAACGGAAATGTACTCAATGTGTTTGTGCCAGATAATGTAACATTATGATAATTTGAATTGAAATACAGTGATTTAAAGTGAAGTGAAACTCTATAATAATAATAAGAAGTGACTATAAATAATAATATGAGAAAATCCATTATGCAACTTTCCTTCTATTTTTTAAAATATAATTGCTTGTTGAAATACTCAATGAAAATACTCAATGTTTGTTGCTGATAATGTTAAATTATTTATGATGGTTTCCGAACTGAATACAGTGATTTAAAGTAAGTGAAACTCATAAGTCAATAATATGACTATAATAATAATATGAGAAAATCCATTATGCAACTTTCCTCTCTTCTATTAGTTTTTTAAATGTAATTGCTTGTTGAAATACTCAATGAAAGCCTCAATGTGTTTCCATTATGATAATGTTAACATTATGATAATTTGAATTGAAATACAGTGGTTTAAAGTGAAGTGAAAAACCTATAATAATAATAAGTGACTATAAATAATAATATGAGAAAATCCATTATGTCAGATTTTTATTTTATTATTTTTTAAAATATAATTGCTTGTTGAAATAATGAAATGAACAAATATTCAATTCATTTATGATAATGTTAAAATTACGATAATTTGAATTGAAATATGGTGATTTTTAAAGTAAAGTGAAATCGCTAAATGTTTGAAGGAGATGGTATAATAAATGCGAAAAGTCCATTATTTAATTTTCCTCTCTTCATTATTTTTTAAATATAATTACTTGTTGAGATACTTTACATTGAGTATTTGGGTAAGCGCTAAATTTCACTATCTGTTAAGTGATAATGTTAGAATTATGATAATTTGAATTAAAGAAATATATAGTGATTTAAAGTGAATTGAAACCATAAATATAAATGAACCAGATGGGACTATAATACACAAAAAATCTATTATGTCTGCCAATTTTCCATATATTATTATTTTTTTTTTAAATATAATTTCCTTGTTGAAATACTAATGAAATTTAACAATACTCAATGCATTTGTCATGAGATAATGTGCCATTAGAATTGTTTGAATTGAACTATAGTGATTTAAACTGAAGGTAATCATAAATATTGAATGTAGGACTATAAATAATATGCGAAAAATCCATTATGTAATTTTCCCTCTTTTTATTCTTTTTTAAATATAATTGCCTATTGAATACTGAATGCATTTGAAAACTTCGTTTCTACCGCTGGTTTCTACTATATAATCACTATTTTGAAAAACATTTTATGTCTCAGTTTCATTGTAGAACTTTTTAGACTTTTAACTTGCTCCTCAAAAGTAATTTCTTCGATAATTCACAGTTTTGGCTAAAGCTAGCACTGTTTTTTTTTTTTTAATATTCAGTATTGTGCATATTAAGAAATGTTCTTATATTTTTAAATTTATCATAAAATATTATTAAATTAGTTTACTTTTAATTTTAGTGCAATAACAAAGTAAATTATCACTTTTACCCTTTACATTGCTTTATGACATATTATTTAATATAAATTTTTTTAAAAATTAAACATCAAAATGTAACTTAAAAAGCTCAAAGATAAATACTCCAAATTTCTGTATTAGATTACTTACACAAAAATAATTAACAAATTATATCTCAAAATTATTTATTGAGAATTAATAATATATAAAAATTTATATTATAGCACTTTTTATTAAATAAAAGAAAATAAAAATTAAGAAGAAAATAAAATTTTCATAAGAAGAATAAAATTCTTCACTATGCGTTTAAAATTATTCATCACTTAATTTTTTTTAGGTAATAATTTTCTTTCAAGTATTATATTAATAAAGAAACGTTTAGCTTTTTATCTAACAGACTATTAAAAATTGTTAAATTAAACGTAGATAAGTAAAAATTGTTTTTTTTTGTTTTTTTTACTTTTCATACCTTCTTATAATTATATTCGTTTTATCTTTATAATGATTTACTGATGGCTAGTAGAGTAAAAGCCGTAAATAAATTATAATATTTGCTAAATTACCCTGGTATGTATTAAATTTATTTCCGAACATTTGTAATTATTATAAAAGCTCTTATTCTAATTAAGCAATTACATAAGAAATTCAAAATAGTGTAGTATGAAATTAAGATGCTATGCTGACACATTGGTTATTAGCTACGCTCCGGTGTAGATTTCAATGAAATATATTCATGCGCTATATGCTGTATTATCTAAGTCCCAATTGTAATTGGCATATGCACTGTATCATTATTAATTTTCTTAAAATAATGTGCACAATATTTTAATATTTTCAATTTGCCATTTTAACTAAAAGCTATCTTCTCTAACTATTTTACATAATTTATTTAACTAATATTGGCCATTAACTATCTGCTAGTCGGCAGACGGTATTGGTCTACTATGGGCTGTGTTGCGGCACGATTTGGTTTTGTTTATCGCTCTGCGGTCATTATGTGCACACTTTAGGCTAATTAGATCAATCTAAAGTTAAATATGGATTCCGAATCACTGTGGAATAAACATCCATGCCTCAGCCAGCATTCGAACCTGAAGCCTGCTCTACCAAAGGCCAGAGGGATAGCCAATGGCCATAAGGCCAAGCTTGTCGGAATGGCAGTCATTAGTTACATTTATTTAAGCTGATTTGTGTGTTCTGTCGTTTAATATATTTTTTTTCGATATAAATTTCAAATCGAACTTTTTCCATTTAAAATTCATAAAAAAAACACCTTTGTGTAGAGATATATACTTGGTTGAACAAAAATAATTTCTCAAAGTGAAGATATCCAATTTAAATGTTGATGAAATCTTATTAGTTATGAAATGATAATTAATAAGACAATAAACAAATAATTTCAATCTCAATAATCGTGTAGTGTATCTGTATAAAAATAATGTATATGGTCTTTTTGCAACCTGGACACAGTAGAAATGTAAAGAGCTGATTCTTTGTCCCATGGAGTCACATTTGCAAAGGAGATTTCAATTGTAGAACTATTCCTTCCTAATATCCTAAATCTTATTAATTATTGCTTTTTAAATACTTTATAAGAGAAACAAATGAATCCAATTCAATAATCATGTAGTGTATTCGCATAAAAATAAATAACGTATGTAGTCTTTTCAACCTGACAGAAGAATAAAGATCTCGTCCTTTGTCCCATGGAGTCACATTTAAGAGGATTCTCGCTTGTAGAACTTATCTTCCTAATATTCTAAATCTTATTAATTATCACTTTTAAATAGCTTATAAGAGAAACAAATGATTTCAATTCAAAAGTCATGTAGTGTATTCATATATGAAAATAAATGCTGTATATAGGTCTCTTTCAACCTGGACAGTAGAATAAAGAGCTCGTTCTTTGTCCCATGGAGTCACATTTGCAAAAAGATTTCTCGCGTGCAGAACTTTTCTCTTCCTAATATCCTCTTTGATGATTCCTTTCATCTCAATCCTTTCTTTACTTATATGTATCTATTCCATCCTCCCTTATTCATATCTATCCCACCCCCACCCACCCACAACACCGCGTAATTCGCAATTTTTTTTTCCTTCAGGATGTGCAACGGGGCAGATATGTCAGGGAAGCCACCAGGAAATGGGATTGGAGAGAAAAAGTCCCTGATAAAGCGTGTCACGCTCCCTGCGTTCGGTTGGTCAGGATTCGAACTAAAACAGGATGGGATTCTAAAACCCATTTCCCCCACCCTCTTGCCATTTTTTTTTTTTTTTTTTTTTTTTCCTCTTTTTTTTTTAATCTTCATTCCCGCAAGTTTAAAAAAAATAAAAAGAGAGAGAATAGTGAATCTTCATACATGAAATCGCTGGATAAATGAGAACTCTTTAAGCTATTTTTGGGGACAGTAGGGTTGATGGTATAGTGGTGCGACATGAGTGTCTGGGGCCCAAAAGAGAGAGTTCTTGAACCTTTTAAAGAAAAGGGTTCTTACGAAGACAGATGTATTATTGCTCTTTTAGAAGTGAAGGATTCTTGGTTAGCTAAAATTCTCTGATGATGAGTCTTTTACACATGAAAGCTGCTAAAAAGATGTTTCTTTTCAATGTTTTTTTCTAAAGCAAACATCTTTCTTCTTCTTAAATTAAAGAAGGAGTAAACAGATGTATTCTATGGTGTTATATTAACTTTTGTGTGAATTCGAGCAGTGTATAATTTTGGAAATGATTTACAAAAACAAACACGATTTTTGTACAATACGTTTTACAAACATTTAATTTATGGATTAACTGACACTACAAAGCCAAACAAAAGAATGGTTTTTTACGATTTACTTTGTTAAAAATATTAAATTAACCTAACTGTAAATTAAAAACAAATTGATTAAATTTACCAATTAAACCTTGAATTATGTAAATTTACTAAAATTCAGATAAACCCAAGCAAAACTTCTTATAATTCCTATGTGATTTTCTTGGATAGATTTATATTGAATTGATAAATTGATTTAATTAAATAAAAATATATATAGAAATACAATAAACAATAGATTGATATTAAATTGTCTCTCACTGAATACTTTTATCTCATGTTTAGAAGTTTATGACATAAAAAACATACACACTAAACAACCTAAAAAAAAAAGAATTTTTGCAAAAATAGATAGATGCATATTAAATTGTGTTTTTTTATATTTTTAAAAATTTTAATTAAATCACTAATTAGTGCTTTTAACAAAAATATTTTTTGCAAACGACAATATCTAAACAAATGGGGCTGTAGCAGAGAGTTGGTTAATATCTGATTGACAAAATTAAGAAATGCATTTTTAAGAACATGCGATACATTGTTTAACTAATATTCTTATCGAAAATGAAGCTAATATATTAATTTGAATCAACATAATTATTTATATTGTTTTTGAATGTGATGGGTTCGTAATTCTTAAAAGAATTAAATGATTTAATCATTAATTATTGTTCAAGTTTTCAAATATCTTATATATCAAAATAAGAAATGTCTTGTTAAGAACATTAAAAATATGTGTTAATCAATTATCTTATGGAACTTAAAATTAATTTATTCATTCAAATATATGTATATATGTATATAATTGTTTATGTTGCTTTTGAATGTATGTTTCTTACTAATTTTTAGTCAATTTTTTTTCACATATTCATTTGATATTTATTTCATATGTGTTTATTTTATTTTACAGATAAAAGGACATTCTTTCCTACTGCAAAGCTGAAAAAGTAGACATTTCTCTTTGTCCTCAAAGTAAGTAAATTGTTTTTATCAGGTTATGGATTATTGGAATTTTAAATGATATTCATTGCAAAGGAGGAAAAAAGTTTCAATACTTTTTGATAACTTTTAAAATAAAAAGAAGATAATATAATTTTTATGTAGTGTTCAATTTTAATTTTTTTATGTAATTGCTCATTCAGAAGCTCAGGTAATTTGAATTTAGTTTTCAAAAATAATTTTAAAAATATTTTTGAAATTTTTATCTGATTTTTTTTTTTAAGTACATTAATTTAAAATAATACAGAATTATATAGAAAATAAATAAAAACATAAATAAAAAATTATTTGCTTTTAATTTTGAATACTATATTTTTAACATATCAAACTATTTAAAATTTACTTAAAATAAATTTAAAGTGCTATAAGGATTATGAAATGTTTCAAATTAAATTGATAGTCTATTCTCATCTCATTTTCATATCACAGTTAATCACATTAATATAATATTGTTCTGTTATAAAAAAAAAAAAGTTGTGCATCGAAATTAATTCAATTTGAGTTCTAAACTTAGCGATAAATTATTTTGATTTTAAATATTACATTTAATTTTCTTTTTCAAACCAATCGAAAAATCTTTTTAAATCAGCGGTTCTCTCAACATTAAATAAGCCATAACTGAAAGGAAAAAGAAAATCATTCTGATGCGAGGTTCGTTATTAATTTTATTACCAATATAAAACCTACCAGTGTCTTTTTTTTAACAAGATCTTATTAAGAAATATAATAAATTTCATTAAACCGTTAGATACAAAAAAAAGATATAAAAACCCTTCTTCCAGGTTTCTCCATAAATGAATCGCGACGTGTCCTTTTTATTTATCCGCCAATTTCTAGAATAAAATTGTATTCCGTGAACCAAATCTAAGCTAACGAAATTAAACTTCAAAAGACATTTACTCCATTCCGACATTTCAAACACTTTTCTTAATTAACGGGTCAGTTGATGATTTTTCGCTCAACCAAACACTGGAAAAGGCACTTAATATTCTCTTCTGAAAGGGCGCAGATGAAGAATTTGTCGGATCATTATCAATAAGATTAAACCGTTCACTTCTTTTTTCTTCAAGACAGAAGCCTCTTTAATCATTTGCGAGGACCACATCTCCTCAACTCGAGCTTTTAAAGAACAAAAAAAAAAAAAAGAGAAAAGATTTATTTTTTTTTCTTTTCTTTCTTTTTCTTCTTGAAGAAGAAGAAAATCCTCTTTCCGATATTTTAAGGGGACTTGGTTAGCTCTTCCGTGCGTTTCGAAATGAAGAATCTTCACAGTTTGGGGGCGCGGGACCATAAATTCTGCTACAAATGAGGTAGGAATCGGCAATGTGGGCTACTTCGACCGCAGAAAAGATCTCAGGGACGCGTCTGACTCTGCCAAAGAGGTACCATCCTGGAATTTGGACCCAAAGTGGTTTATGTGTGCGCATTTTATAAAGTTCGATAGCATTGAGTCTATTATAAGACGGAACTTAAATTTTACTCATTGTTGATTTACTATTGCAATTTAATTGTACATATAGCAATTTGTTAGACAAAGGCGGTCTGCTATTCTTGGTTGAAAGTAGATTTGTTAAATTATTATCAAGAAAATTAGACTACCAATTTTTTCAAGATATAAATCCATTTCGTTATGCAAACAGCTCTTTGATTAAAAATCTAAGATGCGAAAAAAAAAAATATCTTTTTTTTTTATTATCAGTGTTAGATTTACAGTTCTTCTGTGCGTTTTGAACTGAAGAATCTTCAATTTGGGCGCATGACCATAAATTTGGCTACAAATGAAATAGCAATAGGTAATGGGTCCAAGCTCCAATGGATCCCAGACGAATCCAAACCAGAATCCTGATGACCAATTGGCTACCGCTCTGGCCTTTGGTACCACATGCTTCAGATTCTAATTCTGGCTGTGGCATGAATGTTTATTAGTGCATGGTTGTTTTCTTTTGCTACGAAAAATTATGCTTTCAATATTTTAAGAGATCATTGTATTTTGAAATGAAGAATCTTTAGAATCTAGGGCGAAGGACCTTAAATTCTGGTGCAGATAAAGTACAAATCACATATGTAGACCATTTCAAATGTAGAAAAATCTTGTAAGCAATTGGATTGATTCTGGACCCGAAAGGGATTTATATTTATTGAATGGGCAAAAATATATTAATAAAACACTAAATGAACTTTTAAACCCTAAAAGCATTAAACATCTTGTAGAGAACCTTAATATTTCAGTATTGTATTAAACCTTTCATTCTAACAATACATTATTTTACATTTAGTTGAAAGGAATTAACTTTAAAAATATAAAGTACTTAAAGTATATTATTTACTTTTAAATCGTATTTTCTTTTCTTGAAAGTCCATTTTTAACTGAGAAGGTGAATCCTTATTACTTATACGTATGTATTTGTTTAACTTTGGTAAATATTCTAAATATTTATATTTATAACATATATAAATTATGATAACCATTATGCATTCGTATATATTAAATTAAAAGAATAATTTAAATATCATATAATTCAAAACTATATTGTACAATACAGGTTTAGTATATAATAAGGTAGTATTTATATTGTTTAAGAGAAAAAATTTTGAAAAATAACTTTAGTTTATACAGCTTGTAGAAGAGGGAAAATTTTGAAAATAACTTTAGTGCTTATATAGTTTGAAAAGGGAAAAAATTTTTGAAAACAGTTTTAGTGCTTATATAGTTTGAAAAAAAACTCTTCAAATAACTTCAATGTCTTGATAATTTTTGTGCACAAACAACAATGTAATTTGCGAAAACTAAATTACTTATTTAAGTAAAAATATTTTTTGTATTTATGAACCGAAAAACAAAAGTATTTTATTTAGCATATATTAACAAAAAATTTTTTTAAAAATTATATATTTTAATTATTTTTATATATTTTAATTTTATATTTTAATTAACATAAAAATAAAGTGGAAGATAAAATTTGCTTTAAATTATAATTTCAGGGGCGACATTTATTCAATTATTAAAATTATAAATAAAATTATTTCTGAAATCTTTGAAAAATATAAAGGACGCTTATAATAAGTCAGTTAAAATATAAAGTTGATTATATAATATTTTAATTTAAAAACTATGCTAGCCCCATGAAACCAGTTTTTCAAATCTATTATTATTTTGTCCAATACAATGTCGCCATATAAAAAAAATAACCGTACTTGACATAAACCAGTTATTCCTGAATCAATAGCATTAAAGGAAGAATGGATGCTATCTATCATCAGTTTATAGGGAATATGGAAGCAGAAGCCCAACCAAGTGTCGGGAAGAATACATGATCAACAATAGATGAGATGCGGTCAAGGGGAAACTTGAAGAAAAGTGTTTTTTTAGAATACTGACATCGGATCCGTGGCCATTGTCGAAAAAGAGATGCTACGCAATATAATAGAACGGATTCTTTTGATAGATAAATAATGTTATACGTTTGACAAAATTATTTATAGTTATTGATGTAGATTTATGTTGCATAAATGGCATCGGTACAAAAGTAAAATGAATCTCATATTTGGTTAATTTAACTAATTCTAACATGAATTGGATAACTTTTGACGGTTTAAAAAAATTGAATTGTTGCAAGATTAAAAATTTGATGTATTTTCAGAAATGTTTTTAGTAAAAATATGTCACATTGAAATAAATGTGTTTTATTATAATAAAAAGTATTATCTCTAAATTTTCTTAAGTTAGGTTAAGATTTTGGTCTATCTGAATTTATTGTAATTTTGTTTTGGAATTGAAGTGTAAAACAAAAAGATTTCATCGATAAATATCAGCTATGATATATTTTTGAAAAATGCGCAAAAGAATTTTTTTTGAAATAGAAATACTTTGAAAGATTAAGAGAAATAAAATATAAGTTGAGAATAAACTTATATATTAAAAAAATATTATAAAGGAGTGATGACTATAAAAAATAATTACTCTTATTTAAAGAACTTTTTGATATTTTGGGTTAACTAAAACATAATCATTAACAGTATTTTAAATTTATATGAAAATTTCATTACTCATTTTTTAAAAATGTGTGATATTAATTCAAACACTTCCAGAGTCGTTTATGTGAATTAAAAAGAAAATAAAGGGAAAAAGTATTATCTTCTGCAATACATTTAGAAATGGCAAATTTCAAGTTATTTATTATGTATTGCATTCATTGATAAGACATCCGAAGTTTCAAAAGCAGCTTTTCATATTCTATTATTAATATACATTAAGATCATGTTTACCGCTGTTTTATAATTATGCGATACAATTGTGTTTAACTGAAATTTCAATAATTGTTTTACCGAACATCTTTGCTTGTCTGTTAAAGGCTGCTGTGAATTAAAAAAAAAAAACTATAATCGAAAGCATTACTTCATTTATCATGCTCCAAGCCATCCAAATTAGTTGTTTCAACCTAACAGCATGCATTCTATTAGAAGTGGTATTTTGGTAAACATGCATTGTTGCAACCAAATACAACTTCGTTAATGCAACCAATGTATCAAGAACGTAATATCAAATTTTAAAGTTCCGACAACTGAATAACAAAACAGATAATGTAGCTAAATCCATTGGAGATCTTTGGAAGATTCATAATAACGTAGATGCTGTAGGCAACAATCATTCATGATATGAGGTGTCCAAGAAAGGAACATAGAACAATGTATGGCCGGAGGGTTAGCTAGGTCGCTGGAACACGACAATTCATTGTTGATATTGGTGAAATTGTCAAGCTAGCTGATGAAATAGGATTGGATAATATAAATGTGCAAAATATTGAAGAATTATTGAAAATTATAACTGGTGAAAGTCTTTCCAACAAGGATCTTAAAGTATAGGATGATGGTGACGAAATTAGTTTTTCTGAAGATGAGGTGCAAAAGAAACTTTCAATGGAATTTTAAAAAAAAACAGTTTACCACTATAATGGAATATATAGATCCATTTATACAAAATTTAAAAGATAAGATATAAATTTTGAAAGAAGTTTAAAGGTAAGACAAAGTGTAATTGATACGATTTCTTGCTATCGAACAGGGGAATCCAATTAAAAATAGGGAAATTACAAACAAAACAAGAGATCCAATTAAATAAAAAAGATATATTGCTCACAAAAATATAAAAATTCCAAATGTGTTTATGTTATGTGTTTATGCTAAATTGTTTATGTAATGAACCTTCATTCAAATTCCACTTAAACAGGTTCTTGATTACATAACAGTGAAAAATCGCATTAGATTTTTTTTTCTACGTGTTAATACAACTAAAAAATAGCTAAATTAAAACTCAAAAGAAATATGGTTATTTCTAGCAAATATGACATCTGCTTTAAATTTGAGTATAATACATGATATTTTTATGAAATAAGATAGAATTTGGACTATATAGCATAGAAAAACACTGATAACGTATTATGTATTAAATAATGTACAGATAATAAAATAACTCCTAAGTTAGAAATTTTTTTATTTGTCATATATATATATTGCAAATCAAAAGCAATTTTTTTTCTGTAGATATATACTAACCATTGAATAAACAGGAGATTTCAGTCAACTTTATCTTGGAACAAACACTGGGTTACATAAATTAGAAAAACTCCAGTGCTTTTCCATGATAAAAACCAACAAATCCAGACATAAACACACATTCCGCATCATTACTTACCCACAATATTATCTTGGACTTCCCCAAGTACAATGACAATTAGACAATGGGCCAACACCAGCTTTACATAGAGAGGGGTTGGGGGCAGTTGGCGGACGGACTCAGATAGGACATGTTTTAGTATTGGGGTATTAAGTGACGCAGCTGTCAACCAATTCGGGGCTACTCAGTCTTCCCGATTCTGATAATGTCACTGCACAGGGGCTCATCAGATCCGCTTGGGGATAAAGAACTGTGATTGCATTAGGGTGTCGCCCCGTCTATGGCGATTTGACATTAAAAGGATGTATAACGCTCTTTTTTGTTGCTGGGGAACGCACAGGGGTTGCGGCCTTTTTCCCTTTCCGAGGGAATTACTTTGTGGTTATTTCTGGAATTCCCCATATTTCTCTATTTATTGTACCTGTTGGGGGAATTGTCGGAAGGAAGACGTGCGGATAGATCTTTTTACAGATATGATTCCAGTTAATTAGATTTTTGTTGTTATGTGCTAGGATAGAAATACTTTTATATGTAATCTTTTTCTTTGCTGTTTTGTATTAATTTAATTTTCGGGTTAACGTCATGACCGATGTCATATCCAATTATATAGTCAGCTGTCAGTTAAGATATGAGATTTATTCACTCCGTGGGTTATGTACAGAACTGGGCTTTCTTGATTATTGGATATTAAAGCTTTTTCCGCTTCCTTAGAAATAATCATTGTTAGTTAATAAAAAATGGTTACATGTTAATTACAAAATTGAAATAAACTATACCGAAATGGTGATTTGTTCCCTAGTGCTGAAATATTGTGGATTTTGGTGTATATGTTGTAAGAAATTCCAAATTCCAACTATAATAAAAAAGATTAAAATCATATTTTGGTTGCCAAAACTAATGAAAATCAGTAATAAATGGCTTTCATATGATAATAAACAAACTTGGGAACTGAAGTAAATTGAAATTTAAGAGAAAAATAATTTAGAAAACATCATTTAATAATACAGATTATATGAATGTTTATTACGTAAAATAACTTACTCGTTGTTAACACAGAAGATATAATAATATATCAAGTCCTAAGATAAATTTTAAAACCAACTTACATTTAATTTTATAGCCAGATAAAATGGCTTTATTTATATTAATATCATAAAAGCACTATAATGCGTTATTTCTATTCATTCAACATAAAATTAGTTTTCCACGTAATATTAGAATGAAATATGTAAGCCTCAGACAATATTAATTTTAACAAGTATATATTCGCTAAACCAACCAACTTTAATAAAGTGCTATAATGTGTTGTATAAAGTACTATAATGTACTGTAATATAAGTACTATTATGAATTTTTTTGTATTTTTTATCATTACGATGAGTTTTATCTATTTTTTATGGTTATTTTTTAACAAATATTAGTGTTTCTTAATTACAATGAAATATGTATGTTCCAAATATTATTAATTTTAACGATTGTATATTAGGGTAAAAACACACACTTTATGTGTATATTTGTACTTATAATATGTACAAAATATTATAATGTATTATAATATCATAATGTTTTTTTTTTTTTTTTTTTTTTGAACGTGTGATGGTTATTTTTCTCTAAATTTCAATATATTCAATAAAAAAAATTAATTTCCCATAATTATAATGTCATCTGCAAATCTCAGATATTAAATTACTGTTAATATTAATAACTAATAATAATATTCTAATATTAATAATATTAATATTTATAACAATTTTATATTAGGGTAAAAGTGCACCAACTTTCATTGAAACCCTCCATAAAGATTCGATACCAGTCGTGAACGAATTCAATTTCTCTGATTTTGATTGAATCGTTCCAGAGTTCTAACTGAACCATCGGGGGAATAAAAGAACCCTATTGCATTAGCAGTGTCAACCCAGCTATTGGGATTTGACATTGAACGGATGTGCTTATAATGGTCTTTTATTGCTGAAGACATTCACGAGTTTGGCTTTTCCGTTCTTCATTCACTGGCCGGAATTATTTTTCTGAGATTGTTAGTTCTCCACACGCCTACGCTACGCTTCATTTAAGGGTAAATGGTAGTTGCTGGCAGCTAATGGTGGGCAGACATGGAAAGAAGGTAATTAGTAACGGGGATTTAACTGGTAGATAGGCCCAAAAATCCCCATTTCCCCCTACGTTATCTGTTTGGAAATTATTAAAAGAAAAATTATTTCTTTATACGATTCTTAAAGCTTTAAATACATTTAGTTCGTCAATTTGATATCAGTTGTATACGAACTTTGGCATTTACAAAATGCATTTAATAATTTGGTTTTTATAAAAAGTTAATGGTTTATTTCAATTGTATAGATATCAATGATTAATATTATTTAAATACTAATGCGTGATCTCTTATATAAAAGTAATGATTATCTCTTGTATATCAATGAAATTGTATTAAGCATGGAATAGTATAGATTTTCGCATACTTTTAAAGTAATACTTCTCATACTAAAATTTTTAGTTAGCATTTTTGTTTAATAAATATATGTAAAAATGAGGTGTAATATCAGCATAACTGTAATGGTAACCATAAATTTTAAATCTTTAAGATTTTGTTTTGGGTAAAAAAATTTTCATTATTAATAACAGTTAATGCTTTAACAAAATTAAAGCAACGAATAAAAAAAAATTTTATGTTTATACAAAAAAACTTTTATTACTGAGTATGTTTAAAAGATGCTTTCTAAGTATTCTTTTTAAATTGAGGATCTTTGATTTTGTTTAAGTGAGGAAGAAAGTTAAATATATATTTCAAAAATTATTTAAGTTGATTACTTTAATTGACTAATTTTTAAAAAGTCAGTCAATTATAGTTAATATTTATTTACTGATAAAAAATTAGTTAATATTTATTTAATGATAAAAAAATGAGTCAATATTTATTTAATGATAAAAAATTAGCCAAAATTTATTTAATGACAAAAGAAATTAAAATTGCTGCTTATATTTGAAATAGGACTATTAAAATATTCAACGTTTTGAGATGTAAAATCAAAATTTTAATTAATGTTTAATAACAAACTGATGAGCAAAACTTACATCCCATCAATGATTTAAAAAAAATTAGATTGTAAAAGAGACTCATCAATCCTATTTCCCCATAATCCAAAAAATCCTAACAAAGCCATTACCATTACCGCACAGAAGAACAACCGAGTATCCAATCAGCAACAATCCAGCATAATCACAGTAACACTCCAGTTAACGCACATCTGCGTCAATAACTTCTAAAGACTACCGAGTTATGACGAGGGAGCAGGTTATAGGATTCATCTTTCTGCTGAAGATATTAATTTGCTTAATTTTGTTCGTCGAAAATCGCGGCTTGGTAAGGGGACTTTTAATCACAGTAAGTGCATACACACACACATACTTGGTGAATCATTTTCTAAATCGAAAGGTTTTTGAATTCGCCAAGCACACTGGGCTTCGCCAAGCTTTGTCTGGTGGGGTACTCTTTTGAAGTGTCCATTTGCTAATAGCACTCGACTGGCTGGGATGATGTGCATTCCTTTTCGAACACCGCCGTGGATTCCCCACCCCTAAACTGAATGAAAAGGGATTGAAGATTATGCTGAAATAAGAGTAAATTTATGTGTGGGTCGTGGTTTTAAATAGTAATCGAATCGCCATTCTTTATATAGATGGATAGATAGATGGAACGAGTCATCTATTTCTTTCTCATCAGCTTTGGTGTAGTTTTTCGCTTGATTACTTTGTTTTATGCGAAGGTGGATATTGGAGATGGTTGTTGAAAGATTTTGGAAGATTAGGTTTTTTGTTGAGTGGATATTTTGTCATTTTTTTTTTAGAAATAAGTTGAAAAATATTTTTCGAGAGAACTTCGATTTTATTTTTTATTTATTTGTATATAAATATAAAAAATAACGATGATATAATTGCAAAAAATTTTTATTTAAATTTGATGTTTTTTTCTTAAAATTGGTGGTCTCTGTTATTTTGGAATGCCCTGCATTTTGATCAGTGGTTATTCATTATTTTTAAGTTATTATAGTTTAAGTTTTCTGAATTTATATTAGCTGGACATGTGCCGGTGCAAATTTTATTGAATGTTTATATCTATTTACATAACAAAAATAAATACAATGAAATTTGATGACATTGATTTTTGATTGACATTTTCGAGGGCAACCGAAAAGTTTTAAATCATTAGAAACAATTTTTAATAAGTTTTTGATTTAAAACCAATTAATTAATTAAAAAATTTTTAATGTTTTTGAATATTATTTTTTATTTTACGGCTAGGAAATTTAAATGCTGTTTACATAATTTTTCTATATGTTTCTTTAATAAGTTATGCACATTAAATTGATCATATTTTATTTAAGTTTGTTGTGCTTTTTTTTTGATAAGAATTGTTGTTGGTTCAAGTTTTCTTAATTAATATTGTAAAAAGTGCATTTATCAAAATTTATTGAATTCTATGCACATATAATTAAATAAATATTTCTATTTATGAATTAAAATAAATGATATTTAATATTGGGAGGAATTTTGTATATGTGGCGATTTTAAAACCACAATTATAATAATTATTTTAATTAGATCCCATTCCTAAGTTTTTAAAATAAAGATTTGCAAATACATTAAAGATTGTACTTTAAATTTATAACAACATAATTAAACTCTTTTAAGTTAGAATTTAAATGAAATAAATCTTTATTACTTAATTTGAACAATTCTAAGGATTCCTTCCTCAAATTCGTCATTTTAATTCATTCAGTTTTGTTAAGTTCACAGAATCAATCAATTACAGGAAGTAATATCATGTCCATTATGGACAGCCAGCTGCTGCAGCTGTTCATACTAAATGTGAACTGTGAAAAAAAAACAATAATGGGGGGAGGGGGAGGGTGTGAAAGTGACGTCATCCAATGTCGTGTGCACTTGGTAGGGGAAAAAGACAAATAGCACGCTAAAAGCATTCGAACCATAGTAGTGCATGCCCACTCTTTTAATCTGTCGTTTAATGCAAGGCAGTTCTTGTCAGTTATTAAATATCAAAAAATGAAAAATTAACCTTGGCAAGATTTGATGATAAAGTAGGAATGACAGAAGTATTGACATTTAGACATTGGTAACGTGGGCAGAATTGCTCTTAGTGCAATTTTTATTTCTGAATATGTATAATATCTAAGGTGGCATTACTTTTTCTAAATCAAAACATGAATGGCATCATTGCCAACAAAATATCCAGTCAACTAATCTTAATAATTAATATATAGTAATTATTATTTTTAAATTATTATTTATTTAAATATAATAATTTAATAAAATATTAGCATTTGGTTTTAGATTTCATTAAAATAGCATAAATAAAATTTTTTACTCAAAAAATATCGAACTTTTACCAATAAAAATGCTATAGTAAAACATTTTTCTTGGTAAGAATACAATTACCCATGTGCATAAAAAACAACAATACTGCCAATTTAAAATCTCTGTCGACTGCACAATCATTTTCATTGTTATTTGCTTTTTTTATTATTATTATATTGGGAGTTAATCTGCCAATAAAATAATTCCCACTCAAAAAACATCGAAAAAATACTTATATGTTATTTTTCTCGATAGGTATACCTTACTGTCTATGACTCTACTATAAATCAAAATCAACGAAATTAATACCAATTTTTCTTGATAACTACCATATGTATAAACAACAATACTGCCAATTTAAAAAATGTCTGTCTATTGAAAGAGATACATAAAAGGTTTTTTTCGTCTGAAATGTAACTAAAGATCGATGGATTTATTCATTGAATTTTGAAAGATATTTTCATAATTTAAATATAAGTATTACTAAATATATACTACTAAGCTTAAATTTCAAATTATTGGGATTTTATAAGTTATTGTAAATAAAAAAGAATCATATTTCATTTTATTGCAATATTATTAATAGAATTGCAATAAACATTTATTGCATTGCTTTAGCAATAATATTAATAGGATTACAATAAAGTATTTATTGCATTGCTGTATAATCAACAAGAAAATTGAATATCAAGCGATGTAGAATAAATGAAGTATTTTTAAAGTAACAAATATGGATATTCAAAAATACCTTTAACTATTTGTATATATATCCTAATTGGTTGTTGATTCAAAATATCCTCGTAATCCAGTTATTCAACATTATCTTCTGATGATTAATGCACCTTAAAACAGATATAGTGGAACTTGCAACTGCTTAATGGCTCGTTAAAGTTTTAAGTGCGTCAATAATCAATTAATACTTTGTTTCACTTGTCTCCCGCAAATGCGCTGCTTCTAAGAAGTGGGCGCGGTATTTATCAATCATTATAATTCCTTTAATAACATCCTATGGCGTGGGCGCCATGACATGGCTTCATGTGATATGCATGCACTTATTTGAATCCTTAACATTATTTTTAAACCTATATTGAATATAATACCGAATTGTGGATTACCGCTTATTTTATTTACATAAGAATTAATATAGTGTTATCCAAAGTTTATTATGTTTACTATATTTATTAGTTAAAGTTTATTAAATTTTCTGTGTTTGTTGCTTAAGGTTTCTTTCCTTTTCCATAGTTGTTGCTTCTAGAAATAGCGATGTTAATTATTTTTAATCATAAAAAAATATTTAAATGAATTAAATAATAGGAATTAAATTTTTTTTTAGAATTATAAGTTTTGACTTAACACCTGATTGAGGCTTACAAATTTTAAAGCTTATCTCTTAGTGCAAGTGACTATATTTAAATGAATCTGACAAATTAGCAGATTTAACATGAGCGTTATTATACGATAAACAAAACTCTATTGATTTGTAATCGTTGTCTATTATAAAAATACTGTACATTATTAATGATAGCGTTTACGATAATTTAAAAAATATAGTCGTTTACAAATAATCTTTTATCTTTTCATATTCAAACTTTGAAGTTTCTATTCGTTGAAGTAGGAAATCTTATGCAAATATGTTGATTGCATATATATATAAGTTCATTAGTCGTCAGTATTTTTGTGAAAATATTAGATTCAATTGAATTTATTTTGTTTTTCATTGCCTGGTACAGTTTTATGAATATTATTCATTACAATTATTCCCACTAATTTCACAATTAATCTACAAAATTACAGTAAATTATTTCCATTGTTAAGTATGGAAGGAATATCCAAAAACCAATATTGTCTAATGTTCTTTTTTTTTTACATCTTTTGGAAAACAATGAATTGTTACATCAACCATCACATATAAAAAAAAAAAAAATAGGTTCCAGATTATATTCCTTTTTTTACAAAAACATGCTGATAGATAATTATGACTACAATGAAGCATATGCAGAAAGATTCATCATTTATAGAAATAATGTGGGTTTTTTTCAACTCTTATTCCCCATAAATGTATCCATATTTAAGAAGATAAATTACAAACAACAAGAGACTGCTCTCTGTAGCTTCTATCCCACCACTCATCCATCGCAGCAACGAGTCTTGTGAGTTCGAGCAACACTGCATATCTTAATTCTATCCACTCGCAGTTTGGACCAAGTCCAGATTCCACACAATAGATGCAATAATTTGTTTGCTCGAAAAATACAATTTTTATGATCCACTGAATACAGAATCGTTCCTAATGTAGGCCTCTTCGGAAATTACTCATCTAGTTATAGCCCTTGTCCTATGTAGTCGCGAGTCAAAATCAGATGCAGGCCATCAACAATGAGCCAAAGAGAAGGAACGTTACAGGGCAAAAATAAAAAAAAAAATCAAATGAAAGAATCTTTTATGTGAAATTGCAAATAAGTAGGGTGGATGTGGATGTGTGTTTATGGGATCCGTTTATCTACGCCATATTCTTTTGCTGTTTGTTCGCAATGGAGACAATTGAAGTTTTACCACAGTTCTTCTTGCTTTTGCTTCGGGCGATAATGCTGAATCTGCTAAATTTGATTGTTGGAGCAGAAAAATCAAAGTTCATCCAATCCACGGACCAGAAGTGTTGGAAATTGTTTAGCTGTGGAAGGTTGGGATATTTTTCATGTTTGGCTTTTTAATGTTCTTTTTATTCACCGAGTGAAGCATTAAAATGATTTATGGCTTTCTCTTCTGGTTCTTTTGTTTATTCAGTGTTTATTGGTATTGCTAAAAGAAAACTGTGTCATTTTTATTTTTATTTTGATGGAATAGAAGCTTTTTAAGAACATGAATTTAATAAAAAATGAAATATTTCGCATAAAATTATTGTGGGATTTTTATCACAAATTGTAATTGGGTGAAAATTCATGTTAACCGCTTTAAAGAGTCATAATTATATATACGAAAAATAAGAACCATAATATCTTATATGGTTCTAGAATATATTCCTTTTACAAATCTTCTTTGTTAGAATAAAATCAGTTGTCAAATTCTTCATCAAGTTCTTGAAAGCTTCTTCAAATTATTTAGAATATATTCTTTTTACAAATCTTTTTAAAATATAATCAATTTTGAAATTCTTCAAATCTTCTTCAATTGTTTTAGATTATATTCCTTTTATAAATCTTCTTTTTATAATATAATCAATTTTTAAATTCTTCAAATCTTCAATTTTTTTAAAATGTTTTCCTTTTACAAATCTTCCTTTGTGGTATTTTAATTGTTTGTCTAGTCTACATTTTATCTGAAATATGGGCGGTTCTAGAAAAACATCTAGCGACGTTCTATTTTAATAATAATATTCTTCCGTACTATTCAACTATTATTAGATTTTAAAAACTGTATGGTAATTTCTTAAGAAATTGTCTTTTTATACATTACTCATTATTTAGTTGTGCGTTTAATTATTATTTCAAAGCATAGAACTATTATTTTTATTTTAAAATAATCAATTTTTAATAAAAATGTAAAAAACTTGGCAGGTTTACGTAAAACTCAAAATGATAATATTTAATGATCTACATCAATTAAAAGCTAAATTTATTTTTAGTGATACGGAATTTTACTAAAAGACATGAAAGATACCGCATTTATTTAAGTTATGTTTATGTGGTATTTTATGTTCTATTTTACACTATATTTAATAGGTTGTGTTTTTGTTATGGGAATAGGAAGAAAGCATTTTAACTCAAAGTAATTTCTACCTTTAGGATACTTAAGAATTGATTATAATTTGAATAAAAAAAAATTAACCTCTTATAGACTTTTTATTTAAATTAACTACAATTTACCCTTCCTATTAAAATAATCTTAACCTTAAAAAAGCCACCCATCAGTTTAAAGCTGCGCGACTTTCATAAAAATCAAAACATCAACACAATTGTCTTCAATTTCTTAAACAAAATTTATCATTGATGTATCTGCGGTGGTTTAAAGGTTTTTGCTTTTCGTGAAATCCAAACTTGATGCTCTCTAAACCGTGAAAATTACTAGGTCTTACAATCCATCGTTAACGTTTATAGGTTTTCCTGCTCTGAATGCGATAAATCCCTCGGTGGCATTACTGTGATGCAGGGAAGCCCACATCGAACATCGGCGGAAAAGCAAACCTTACAAGTTCCCCTTCCATCTGTTCAGCTTGTTACCTACCGATTGATACATTTTAGGCATGCTGTCTGATTCGCATTATTTGTGAAGCTTACAAACCATTGGGATCAATATGATTTGTTTTTAAGTCGTTTATGATCCGCAAGTACTGGAAAAAATAAAAAGTTTGGTGAACTTGCACTTTTTCTAGGAATTTAACCGGCAGTGATGCTACACGTATTGTTTTTGAAAATGCTTGAATATGTGAAAAACTGAACGTAAGCTTAAATGCTCAATTTTATGTCATTTTTGTTGTAGTTTAGGGTGATTTGTAATTACTTTAAGGGATTTTTTTTTTTCACGAGACAATTCTTTTTATTATTTTCATATTTATCTTAAAATATGCATAATATTACAAAACAAATAATTTTTATTGAATTTTTAAAAATTTTTTTAGCCTACATGTTGAATCTGATTCCATTATATATATTATTGAAGAAAATTAATATATTTCGTTATGTTTTTAACATTTGAACTCCTAAAATTATGTAGCTTATTTTATTTACTGAGTTAAATAATTATAATTCGTTGGTTTAAATTTTGAACTAATAATAAGTTTTTTTATTATGATTGTATCATTTTTTTAAAAAGTTTTTATATTTACCATAGTTTTCATATTTATTATACCAAAGATTCCATATTTACTATACCAAAAACTACATAGTTTCCATATTAAATTTTCAGCTTATAAGAAATTTCATATTATGATTGTATAATTTTTATTTAAAAAAGTTTCATATTTAACATATTCGATGCGTCTTTGATTTTATACATAACATGCGTGATTGTGAGTAATCTCACAAATTTAACTAATTTAATCTCAAAATTAGTTTAAAACATTTCCACTATTTTATAATTATTTTAACCCAATAATTATACTTAATTATACTTCAAAACACATTATTTTTTGGAAATCCCCGATTAAAAAATAAATCAGATTCTCGCTTTCTTAGTAATTTCCCATTTTCTTAGGATCTTCTATTTGTTACTTTCCAGCTATCTTATTACATGTACTCTCGGAAAAGAAGCACATTGTTTCTTTTAAGGGACAAAGCAAAAAAAGAGTCCATTTTCTACGTTATCTTAAGTGAACCCTCCCTCGATCCCTTTTTAAATCAAAACAAGACGAGATCCATTCGGAGATAAGGCGAACACACGGTGATGAGTGTTTAATTTCGCCCATAGAGTGGACCCCGTGAACCAAACATTAGGGGCGGACAACCATTAAATCGAGGTCAATAGAGGAAGCTGTCCGGGAACAAAATAACTTTTTTCCTTAGTGGTGTCCGGCAGACTAAAAATAAAAGTGGATTCTTCCCGGTAAGTAAGCCTGGATCGTCTGAAGTCGGGACTGTATATGTATTACAAGAAAACTGCTAAAAAAATAGGATTTTGTGGTGTCGATTTATTTTTGAAATTATAATATTCCTACTTGTAAATATTTGTAACAATTAAACTATTCCTTTTTGTTCATTAATTAAGAGTTAAATCTAAATATTTAAGCTCCCGTTTTTACTAAAACTAATCTCGATTCTTACTAAACTAATCTAAGTTATGAATATAATTAATAACTTTTAACATTGTCAGGTTTCAGATTGTTAAATTCGATTGTTCAACATATGGCTTTAAATAAATTAAGCTCCAACACTTTATAATTTATAATATTAATAAGTGTTAAGTAATAGTCATCAAAAGTTTTCTTTAAATCGAAAATTTCTATTTTATTCTATTAAATTAATTATTAAGCCTTTTAAATCTTTACCTATTGTGTATTATGGCAATATATTTTTTTGCCCATCTTAAAACATTATATAAGTATATGATACCATATGGTAATATAAAATCTTATAAATCGTGTTCAGCATGCAAATAATTAAAAATAAATTATTGGAAATATTTGAAATATATGTAGCCTTTTTTTTTAATACTCCAAATTTATTAATATTTTTATCCTGTTATGGAATAATACATAATTCTATGTCATCATTCATAATGATTGAGTACCACATATTAATCGCAAAGCAAAACGCTTATTGTGCTTTAGTATTTAGAAGAATCTGAAATATCATTTCTTGCGACTCCTTTAATGATTTGTAGCCACAGTCCTCTTGTTACGCCACTTTCCATTGTGACCTTTGCTTTGAAAAGAAGAGATTACACTACATCCCCCCAGGACCAACTAGTCACAAAAAGATGGTAAAGAAGAAGAGGAAGAAGAAACTGAAGAAGAAAGAAAGAAAACTGCACTGTTTCGTGATGCGACGCATAGCACAAAGCGATGGCCCATAGCAATGTTCCAAGCAAAAGGTCTTCCACATTAAGGAACCTTGTTTCCAGGAGCGAGACCCGAGAACCATCAACTTGAGTTCAATCGGTTGTGAAGGCACCCTAATGATTGGTTATTTGGCAAGGCCCAAGTGATCGGCTGAAGGACTGCCTGCCCTTTCCAAAATACTGTTGTTGTCTTCCCAGAGAATGCGCCAGCTTTTGAGATGGTCTTGTTTTACGAGGCAATGTCATTCAAGTTGGGGAAAAAGCCGAAAATGGTGGGGGAACTTTGTTTTTCCCAAGGGAAAAAAAAGGGAAAAGAGTTTTAAGAGAATGAATACACTTCATTTAATTCATTTGCATTTAGATCGGTTTATTTACGGTTTGGAAGAGCGTTTGTGCGTTGATTTATTGAATCCTTGGGATGTCTTCTTGGAGGATTCTAACGATTCGTTTCGATTATCTGTTGAGAACAATTGTTAATGTGAAACAAATTAGGAGTACAGGAGGTTTGTAAATCTTTTGTTAAATAAGAAGCGACACATTTACTCAATTAGGAAGAATTTAATTGTATTATCTATAAAAACTTTTATGCTCTTACATTTGATAATTTTTGGGCATATAAAATTACCTCATTAATTTTTAAAAAGTTATTTAAAAACAATGTGCTTTAAAACTATGTTTTTATTTTTTTCTATAGAATGAATAATTAAGCAATGAAATATTCTTAGTGTAACCTTTAATGTTTACTCTAAGAATATTTCATTGTTTAATGTTTGAATGTTTCCACATGTAGTTTCACACGTTTTTACATGTAGTTTCACAGAATGTTTTCACATGTGTAACAGACATTAATAGTTAATATTTGTTAGTTTGTTTTCTTTATCGACATTTCAAACATAAGAATTTTGAACATTTTATTTTGGGCCCAAACTGCCATAGAAATCAATCCGTTAGTTCAATCCATCTTCCAATCCAATATATTTTGAATGATACGATTTATATAACATTTACTTTATTTTATTATTTTACTTTATATCATATTAATTATATAAATGTAATAAATATATCAATTAGTAACAAATTATTATCCTTTGTGTTATAGTGGCCTAATGGCCAATTGGCTAGCGCTCTGTTTTTGGTGCCGCAGGCTTCAAAGTGGAATCCTGACTGTGGCATGGATGTTTTTATTAGTGATTCAGAATCCATGTTAAACTATAAGTCCTGGTCTAATTAGCCCAAAGTATGCACAAAATGACCGCAGAGTCACAAACCAAACCTCAAACCTTTGCATTATAACTAGGGAAGACTTAAAATTTCTAGCATCTAAGAAATAACTGACCTTTTTTCTTTGCTAAATTGCTTTATTTGGCAAATAAGTTCATATTAAGGAATAAATTAAGTTTTAGGACAACTTTAAAGGCATATTAAATGTGTTAAGTTCAAGAAGTAATTGGCTCTTGGCTTCATAACTTATGAATAAAAAATGAGATTAGATCTGCTGGTCATGCCCCTATTCAGATATTGAATGCGCATGGACCATCCAATAAACGTCATAGCTTCTTAACCATTCATCTAAATTACAAATACCATGGGATGGACTTTACGAAAGAAAGGGTCCGCAGTCTCAAATCTAATCAGCGGAAAACCACGAAACTCCACGCATCAGACAAGGCCGGCTCGGTGATTAAAATGACATTTACGATGTCAGCCTTGGTACAACGAGGCAAATGTTAACCTGGAAATCGATTTCGGTAATCCTTTGGGCTTTTGCGAGAATCTTAACATCATGTTACCCCACTAACAAGAATTGCTAGAGGAGGAAATATCACTGGAAAGGTAGGAAGGAATATGTGTGAATCTCGCCATATGTTACTTAAAAATGAGGGAAGAAGAAAAGGATATTTTTTTGATTTCGTTGAAATTACGGATCATTCACTATTTATCGCTTAATTAAAAAAAGGGGAACACTCAATTGTTCGAAAAATATTTTTTAACCTTCTTAAAATCAACATATGGCTCCACGTTGCCGTCTTCAGTAAATATCACATATTTTTCTTCATAGGTTTTGTTAATTTACGTTTTATATCAACCTACACAAAGGCATGTAAAGTCTGAATGACATTTAAAATGTCACTATCCTGCTTTGTACATTAGTGTTTGGTATGCAAGAGATCATTATCTTAACAGACGAGCTCCAATGTGAAGAACTGATTCATACTTTTTACAACAAATAGGAAAGCTTTTTGTCCCCCGTGTGGTGTCATTCTGGGCAAAAACTCCAACCAGAAATGCTGCACGATCATCGCTAGTTTTAATAGTAGCCACTAATTTTAATATCAAAAACGTCAAAAGACATGAAGAGCAAGAATTAATGAAAACGCTTTTAAAAAATGCTTGGTATTTAACGCTATCTCTCCACAGTGTGTTACATCCTATCGTTAGCAACTAAAACAATCAAAAATTTCAAACACTTTATTGTAATATCCAGGTAAAAATTTTTATTAAAAAAACAATTAAAACCTTTTTTTTTTTTTAATGCATACATTATTTATTTCTTTTTCATATTTAAAATAAATAAAAATCAACTAAATAATCGCAATAAATCCAATGCACGAAAAAAATGGTTGACAACCAAATAGTAAAATAATTGATTATGGCCATTTTTACCTGGCCAGCAGTAAAAATTGCATTATAATAATTTGTAATCTGAAGTTATGTATTTTGAGGTGATGATCTAGGCAAAAATGTGTTCCATGCTGAAATGAACAGGAAACGAAGCCTTTTAGTGACTTTTTGCCAATTCTTGTTCGACATGATGTCTTTTCTGTAGCATAGATGTTACCAGGATTAAACAAGGATTTGTTGATTGTAACAAGCCCTAAAAAGCTCGGCAACCTATTGGATGAATAGGATCTTTAACGAAATGGTCGCTAAAAGCCAAGGATAAACCTATAAAAACGGTGCAAAGGCGAAAAACAATAGATGTTTATGGTCTGTTCTGGCTTGGTGCCACATTCTGGACCACTGTTTCGTGGTTCTTTTGCCGATGTGCTTAAAGATGCCCCTCTCTGTGCAAGACACATGGGGAGATTTCATCAAAAGATATTCAGTTTTGGGTATAAAATCTGCTTCTAGAATCTTGCTACCAGAAGTTGCTTCTGTGATTAGATAATACTTTGTCTGTGTTTGTGGCCTATTGGGAAATCATTTTTGGCAAGTCTCATTATCTAGTTATTCGCGTTTGTGTCCTGTTATGCTGTCTATTTCGTGAGCTTTTATAAGTGCTTCCGTTGCTGGCTCTATTTCTTTCTGTGTTCTTCGTAGTAAAGATTCTAAGAGACTTTTTACTGCCATAATTTCGTCTAGTTATTATCACATATCTTTAAGGTTCATTCTTTATGCAAAAATTTTGATTACTAGGTTATTCGTTTCTGTTAAATCTGGTTAACTAGTTTGTGTACTATGTATCATAAAATATTATCATAATACTCATATGAAACAAGTTTGGTTGAAAGTATTTTATTACATGAAAAAAAAATCTGTAATTACTTCTATACGAAAACTCAATTCAAAATTCTTAATCTTTAATACCTTAAGGAACTACTTTTGTGGTTGCAGTATAAATAATGCCTAAAGAAATCTCATATATCTATCTTTAAAAATATTTAGTAATATTTATTTTTATTTTAATATTTGCGTCCACTAAATTCCGTTATATTCAATTTATTATTGATAATGACTAGAAGAAAGATCGTCGACCTTGGGTAATGATGCATATTTAGTTTCGAAGGACGATGCATAAAATCGTAATGCAAAAATAATTGACATTTTAAAAGGCATTGTTGTATTTTAATAAAACCATTTAAATTGATATAAATTTTATTGATTTAATGGGAAAATTATTAGTTTAAAATACATGTTATTAGGAATTGCTTCAATAGTTATACATTATAATAGTTACTACAAAACATTTTCAATTGAAACTTTAAATGTATGATAATTTTGGAATATTTATTTAAAATACATTACAATGGAATATAAAAAAATAAAATGGAAAATTTAGTTAAAATACATTATAAAATGCAATATTTAGTTAAAATACATTATAAAATGGAATATTTAGTTAAAATACATTATAAAACTGAATGTTTATTTAGAATACATTATTAAATCTCATTTGCAATTATAGCAAAGTCTTTAAAATTGGACAAGCTGTATTTTCATCTTTAAAATTTTACGTTCAACTATTCTCTAAATGTATTTAAGAAAGCATCAAAATTAAAAAATAAACTTTTATTGATTGAAAATTAGTACTAAGTGAAGAGTTTTATATCTATGGTAAAAAAATATCTATTTCAAAAGGCTTAATAAAATAAAAAAATTATAATTTTTCTGAAATACCAAAAATATTTTATAATTTATAATGATTCAATAAATTAAATTAATGAATATGAACTGGTTTTAAATATTGTCATTCTCTCTTATTTGTTTTTAATATTATCATTTATTGGTTTTTAAATATTGTCATTCCTCTAATATTACTTATTTGTTTTTGAATATTGTCATTTCTCTAATATTATCATTTAAATTGGTTTTTAAATGTCATTTCTCTAAAATTATCATTTATTGATTTTTAAATAATGTCATTTCTCCAATATTATCATTTATTGGTTTTTAAATATTGTCAATTCTCAATATTATCATGTATTGGTTTTTAAATATTGTCATTTTTTGTATTATTATGTATTGGTTTTTAAATATTGTCATTTTCTAATATTATCATTTATTGGTTTTAAATATTGTTATTTTATATGAATGGTGGAATATTTAATCTAACATTTTAAGCTGTAACTCCGATGAAATTTAATTACTTTTACTGCAGTATTTGTAATTATTTAATTATCATTCATTAACAGGAAAATATAAATAAAATCATGCATTTTATTTCTTGCGAATCATCAGTAAGAAAAGTAATTAATTAAAAAAACGTATAATTAAATAATAATGCAGATAAAAAAAATATTTTTGATCTTTCTGTAAATTAAATCGCCATTCTGCCTTTAATTTGAAATTCATAATGTCTGATGCATTTTTAGATTTCAATCAATTAAACTAAAGAACTTATAATTGAAAAAAAAAAAGAAGATTGAATCTTTTTGCAATCGATTTATTATAAGAAACTGTTACGAACGAAAATTATTATTTTCCCTTTCTTAAGCCTTGTATTATTTTGTAATAACTGGTTTTGAAAACTAGAAAAAAAAAAAAAAAAATATTTTAGGCTCAATAATTCTATTTAATTAAGGAAATCAAATTACCGTCTCTTTTTAACGGTTATTCTTTTTTCTTCTTAATGAATATGTATGAGATTTTGAATGTGGTTCGAAAAAAATTAAGTTTTTTTTAAAGGAAGTGCCATCAGAAATATTATTTCTTAACTGAGTTTTCACTCTTTGGATTTATGAGGAGTCTAATGTGATATATATATTATATATATACACACACACACACACACACACACACACACACACACACACACACACACACACACACACACACACACACACACATATTTGTGTGTGTATTAGTATATATATATATATATATATATATATTACACACACACACACACACACACACACACACACACACACACACACACACACACACATGTGTGTGTGTGTGTGTGTATTATATATATATATATTAGTGTGTGTGTACATATATTAGTATATATATTAGTGTGTGTGTGTATATGTGTAGGTGGGTGTGGGTGTGGGTGTGTATTTATTTCTTCCATAAATGTTATGTATAAATTCGAGTTTGTTTTATACAATATCATTTAGTTTATAGTTTTTACCAATCAACATCTTTTATTTTTTAAATTTTTGAATATGTTATGTAATTTGTTTAATTGTATTTTAAATTTTAGATGTTTTTAATATACATTTATGTGCATTATTTGATAATAAAAAGGATTCAAAATGTTCTTTTTTATTTAAAAATAAAATAAATATTTTTGTCAAAGTTTCATATAAATATTAAGAATATTTTTAATTGTCTTTAAAAAGTTGACTTTGACTTTTAAGAAATTCATTTTAAAAATTAAATTGACATTAAAAAAATTATCAATAAAAGGAATATTTAATTGAAATACAGTAATTTAAAACATTAAAAAGCTTCAAATTTTTATTTACAAATCAATCCATTTTAACCTTACATACTTATATTAATTATTTAATTCCTTCTTTAAAAAAAAATTTTTCAAACATTTTCAGTACATAAATATTATTATTTTATTCAGATTACTGTATCAAATCAAATCAAAACTTTTAAGATAAATAATAAAAATAAATTAAACGAAACAAAAATATAACAAACAATAAATAAATATGGATGAAAATGAATATTTCATATTTCCATTTTTTTTTCTTTCACATCAGATAAAAGCGAATATTTTGTGCATTTAGAAGAATAAACACCTCACATTTCATGTCTTATTTGTACTTACTACATGAAAGAAACGGTTTTCTAGAAGATCAATTTCTATCAAAACAAAACGAATAAAAGGATTTTGTTTCAATACACAGCGAAGCACCTAATTAATAATTTACAAGTCGTATTGCAATGTAGAAACATTGTTTTTTATTTTTGTTAAGCTTAGAAAAGAACTTAACTAAATTGTGATATCAAATTTCATCGCTGTTTGAATTTGAAGCTAATGAAAACTAAAGTCTCTTGGGAATTTGTGATTTTTGTTTAAGACATTTTTATTTTTATTTTTTTTATTCAAAAAATAAATAAAATATTAAGATCTCGATTTTCTTAAAAGAAGTCGAAATTATTCTATTCATATTAAAGCAGCATAATAATGAACGGCAAATAGCTTTTGCATATCAATGCGTCGTATAGAAATAGGCTTCTTAATTTAAGAAGTCCTTCTCTTATAAAATTTATTTATACGAAGAAAAATATTCTATTGAAATATTTTTTCTTTTTTTTCAGAATAAAAGCTATAGGTAACTGAGTTTTTTTTTTTTTTTTTTTTTTTTTTATTTGAAAATGTTTTTTTAATATTTTTATCACTGAAGAATTATATATGTATAACTGAAGAATTGAATAAAAATTTTAATTGAATGAAATCGTTCTGTTTAATATATGTTAATAGTATTTATTATACAATATTTCTTATATAAATAATAGTAAATTAATATTTATTTCTTACTTAGTGTGGTTAAAAAAGTATTATTTGTAGCTTATAATAAGCAAATATAATATTTTTTATAGTAGTATATTATCATAATATTTTATAGTAATATAATAGTATGATGTAGTATGATATTTTTATTATTTTGTAGTTTATAATATTTTTATTTGAAAATCTTTTTTTAAATCTTTTATCGTGTTAAATGTGTATGACTGAATAAAATGAGTTATTTGATATAATAATCAATATATATTGACAGATTCTACAAAGATTTAGTTTTAAATGCATTTATTTTTAGCTTATTTTTTAATTATTTAATTAAAAAAAATTGTATTTTATTAATTAAATAAAAATAAAGTATTTATTTTTTAAATCACAATCAAATACGTTTTATAATGCATAAAGTGACAAATATCAGCGTATTATTTATTTACAGTGCTAAATGTATAAAATAAAATATATAAAATGCACATAATAATTGTATAAAACGCATATAATAATTATATATAAAATTCATATAATAATTGTATGAAATGCATATAATAGTCATTCAGTACACTTTTTAAAATGCGCTAAATGATTCTTATATATTAGAGATGTATTATTAATTATTAGAGAACTATTTACATTATTTTTTAATAAAAACGTACAAAAATGTCTATTAGCAAACATGAAGCTAAACTATGGGACTAAATGAATATTGAATATTAAAAAAAAATCAAACAGAAACATAGAAAGTTAAAAAAAAAAATCCAATGTTGTAATATGAAGTCCGAAAATTCGATTCTTCTAATACCCTTGAAGTAGTCCGTTCTTACATAGAACCTTGGCCTGTTATTATTCTATAATATGATTTTTCTGTGCGAGAGATTCTTTTTTTTTACTATTTTTACTATTTAGCCCTCGCAAAATGCATTCGACTAAATTTGTGACGAATATCTAAGGGTATATAACCGCCTTCCACCACGGTTGTCATGCCGACTTGAATATTGTGTTTAGGAAACATGCACATCATCGAAAAATGAATTTCTTACGTGTCTGTTATTACATGCATTTCTCATTGTTTTTTTATAGCAAACTTTATGCAATCAATCAAATTACAGCCGATTCTATTCTATCCTTTAATTTATCAGAATTTGATGGCTTTCATTTTACCAGTGTTTTACATTTATCTTCGTGTGAGTGTTATTATTAAATCTCCGTATACCATGCCCTAGATAATCTATCCATCCATCTATATGTATGTATTATTTATACAGCAATATGTAATTTCAAACAGATCCGGGCGTATTTGTAAAAATGGAATCCGCTTTAAAAATTTAAAAGCCTCGATTCATTCAGAAAGTTTAGAATGATTTAAAATTTTGTTATTTACGTGAAAGTAATTTATTATTTAATATTCTGTTAATATTAAATTAATGCTTTAGAATAAAAGGTTAATAATCTGATACTCCATGTTCTTAGAATTGGCGCGTTCGTAGATTTCAGATTTTAAACAATGTTGTAATGTATGTTTTCCATTAAATTTATACTAAAATATTTAAATGTCTAGATTTTGGTATTTAATTAAATTTTTATAATGATAAGAAATAATGATATTTTAAACCATTATTCATCAAAAGTTGCTTAAATGAGGGTTTATTATTAAAAAGCAGTGGTATTTGTAAAGATAAACATGTATAGTTAGTATACATATAATAACTTTACCTTTATGTTTACCTTTCCACCTATACCTGAATATTTATTAGTTCTAGGCTTCATTTTTTCTAAATTAATGCAGGTCAGAGTGTTCAATATAACACAAGTTATTGATATCGGGAATTATAATATCATGCAAGAACAAAATTATAAAATACTGTTGAATTTTTTTTTCATTTTTTAACGAAACAGAATATTTTACTTATTAGATGCATTGCATATTCAACTCGTAGCCCAGTGGCAAAAAAAAAGGTCTGGTAGCTGTAGGTCCTGGTCTAATATGTCTGTAGAGCGTTGAACGTACGGCTGCCAACCCTACCCTGTAAAAAGACAATGTCTCGAAATCTGCAGTAGGTGGACGGCCTTGGCCCACTATGGGCTGTAGTGCCAGGAAGTTAGTTATATACATATATATGTATAACTATATAATACTTGTGTATACAATACATGTGTATTACATTTGATTAATGGAAGTTATTCTACTATGGTTTTCATTTTATAAAAAATGCATCACTACATTGGCTTTTTAAGACAATCGAAAAATATTATGCAAATTGATTTTTTTTTCAACATTTGTAAATTTGACGTTAAGTTAAGCATTTTAATGTTTTTAAATTTGCATCTACATTTGTCTCTCCATAAATACAACACGAAAACGTATTTCAATCTACAGTATTCACGGAACCAGTCCCTGCCCAGCAATCAACTGTAAAATGATGAATCCTATCGAAGCTATAACTCAATTATTATTAAATGATTAAATGATTGCAGGAATCATTTAATGACTTCTGCACTGGGATTAGAGGAAAGCTTTCTGTAATGTTTAGTAGATCCCTTGGAATCCGAGCAACCACCGACATCGTCAACTGAAGATTAGAGACCACGTGTCCCGTAAATCTTTAAACCCCCTCCTAACGAGGCTACAGATACTTGTTAGATACAACAAAATCGCATCGCTGCTTTCTTTTTACTGGTTACAATTCCAGGCACTGACGTTGTATCTTGACTATTTTGACCCGTCAGATATTGTCTTTGTCCATGACTTTCTGAAATTGGTTGGTAATTCGGAGTAGGATTTTATTCGATAAGTAATGGTTTCGTGAGTGGATTGTATGTTATTTTAAATTTAATGTAGGTTTAAGATTTTTTTAAAACTACATAATATTAAAGATATATTTTATATTCACTTTCATAAGAACGTTTTCTTTATATGTATTTTGATAAATGAATAAATTTTAAATATATTGATGATCTGAATGAATTATTATAATATTTCAGATACATTTTTTTTTTTTTTTTTTTGTTCTAATGCAGCTGGCAAACACTTAGACAGCTTGGTCTTGGATGCCTTAAGGCATGTGCTGCACAAACGTACTCACTTTGCATTACCCAGGGGACTCGTGTAACTTGATGGTAAGCCACGGACGCGGAGTAACAATGCCCCCGCAACTCTCTACCATCCTATTAGGACCGGGACCTACGGTTTAAAGTGGATTCCGAACCACTACCACACCCATGGGCAAAGCCGAGATTTGAACCCGATACCTGTGGTACCGAACGCCAGAGCGCTAGCCATTCGACCATCAGGCCCCCTTATATTTCAGATACATGAATAAAATAATAATTTTTAAAATTTACTCTGCATTTGCAATTAAACATTTTTAAGTTAAATATTTTCTTTTTAAAAGATTTAATAAAATACATTTTAAAAGCTTAATGGTAAAAGTAAATGTCTGAAGACTAACGTTAGTTAATTCTGATATTACTTACATTATCTAAAGAATAAAATTTTGTCTATATTAACTCCTTTCATATGAGAGTTGATCATATTTTAATTTACCTCTATCGGTTTTGGTTTATCCATTTTGGTAATCATGATCAAGCAACAATTTTTTTAACGTATTGTACACTTTAGTTTACGCATTCTTTTTTTTTTTTTTTTTTCATTGTACTTAACTTATTTTATTAAAAAACTTTAATGCAGTGCAGTTGCATATCAGCCTAGAATAATCGATATTTATAATCTATTATCATAATTAATCATATACTATACTAATCTATATCATCATAATTAATCGTAGCTTAATTGTATAAAAACTGGCAAACTGAAATATCTATACAAAAAATTATGTATTCTATAGGTTGAAACATTTTGTATAGTGTACATTTTTGTAACGAGATAGATAGATTGTAAATTTTTCAAACTTATTTCTTTCTTATATAAGAACCTATAATTAATTTTTCTTGTTATTAGATATTCTTAGCAGTTTTAGCACGCTAACCTCATTTATCAATAAGATAAAGACCAAAAAATGTCCTTTGTCAGTAAAATGAAGGACACGGATTGTCTTCACAGAATTATATTTTTAAACACATGAAAAAATGTAGATAAGCCAGTTATATTAAAAACAATCAACAAATGTGATACTGTATATAGTATTAATGCAAATGCTTTTAGGAACATTGTTATAAAAAAAAATTTAATGCATTTTATTGTTTAGTATGAAATTGTTATATGACAGAACACAATCTGTTATTTCTATTGGCAATCGCAAATACAACTAGCAACACATTATAATTTATCGCATGCATTTATATGAGAAATGCTAATTTAATTAAAGATTAGTGAAAAAAAAATTTGAATTTGTTTTCCTTATAAAAACTCAATTATCATATGACTCAAACACATTGAATCTTACACATAAGATACATGTTAAATATCCATACTATATATTAATTCGAATATCGAACAATTTACTTAATTATATATGGAAGATAATGTGGGTATTGTTTATATAAATTCTACTTGTCCAACACAAAAACCTATCGACTAATATCTTGTCACTTAACTATAGCAAATACATACTGCTAAGCATTCTAAACTTTGAAGTAAAATACTTAAGTATCCCTGAAACCTACTCCAAGAAGCTCCTTAACTACTCATACCAAATCCATCAAACGCTGTTCAAGACATCCTAGATGAATCATCAACCCCCCTGGTATCATCTACCTTTATCACAACTTGCAATACCTGCTAAAATTCGTCTAACGCGTTCCTTATCTTGCCCGAAGAGTCTCGTGGAAGATAATTATACTCAGGACATTAACTGTAGCAGTAGGACGTCTCTATCGGAAAGGAATCCCTGCATACTAACCAAGGAAGAGGGGTGGACGAAGGGGGGTCTACCACTTTAATTTGAGACGGCCACATCGGTTCCACAAAATCGATGCCTTTCCAGGAACTCAATCACTTTTTGCCTCTGCACCTGCTTCTGTAGTATGTGCTCGCATTTGCATGAGTCGATGCCAGCAATGGGTCAGTGCCAATGTGTCATTAGCATCGTTTGATGATTGGAGGATTTAATGACAGGCGGCACGAGGGATTGATGGATTTTTTGTTCCCCTGCATGTTGATCAGAGGTGTTTTTTATAAACAAGGATAATTGAGTCGGAATGGTATGCGAATGAGTCGTTTGTAAGAAGTCAATAGACTCATTTGGAGATCTGGAGGTTAGTCAATAGGATGTTTGTGATTGTCCATGTATCTTTTATTTGATTTAATTGATGGCTGTGGTGTCGTTTCAGAAGTTATTAAATTAATTTTGGGAATGTTGCTTGTTTAAAAAACCTTGTTTTATTCTTTTACAGGCTATTTATATTTTTAATGACATGGAGTTTAATGAATTGCAATTTGAAAAATTCATTCATGTGTCAATGATTTATAGCATCTCTATTTAAATATTTATTACATGGAATTATGAAGATTTATTACATTATAACGATAATTCTTGTACATAATTATTTGCTGATATCTTCCTTCTTTTAAACATATTTTGATATTTTGTTTCACATATTATGAACGAAGCAAATGAGTATTATTATTATTATTATTATTATTATTATTACCACCGAACCACTACAGCGGCCTAATAGCCAATTGACTTGCACCCTTGCTATTCGCACCACAGGCTTTAGGTTCCAATCCTAGCGGTAGCATGGATGTTTTTTCAATGGTTAGGAATCCACACATTAAACTGTAGGTCCCAATCTGATTAGCCTAAAGTGTGCAAAAAACGATCGTAGAACGACAAACCAAAAAAGAACCACTACAAATAACCATGGCCGGGTCTCTAAATCAACTGAGTATCGAACGCCAGACCGCTAGATGCCAGATGGCTATATATTATTATATAATTATTGACCTGATGGTCACTTATATATATGGATTGACCTTTTAATATGTTATTGCCCTGATGGTAAAGAATATATATTGACCATCAGGTCAATAGCTGAAGTTAGAATTTATGGCACACATACAATAATAAAGCAAAATATTTTAGATATAAACAAAGATTTAAAGTGGTGCAAATTGAAAAATATGTAAAAAGAATTAATTATAAACGTATTTATTTGGGGAAATTATTTTAAGAATAGAATCATATGTAGGCAGAAAACGAAGCAAATCATATAAATAATAAATAATTATTCATATTATGATATAAGCATAATTCAATAATTTCCATGCCTAATATGGCTTTATTATAATCAATCGATTATTTATGCATATTAATAATAATCAAACTACTATCGTATAAAATGGATTCAACAATAAAGAAACTGCAATATAAGTTAAATATGTGAAGTTACCATTTCATAAAAGAAATTTTATGTAATATAATGATTTCATTTTAGGGAAAACTCAACTTTTCTTTGACCTTACCTTTACTGTTTTTTTTTCCCCGTCGTACTTTCTCCGACGGCGCTAAGTATTAGCCAACATCTGCTTCCCCAAAAACTAAAAAAGGCCGTTCGCTTCCATTTACAAAAAGATTTCTCGCCATTGATAAAAAAAACGCCGTTCGTTCATATTCCTCCTAAATCCTACCTTCTGTGATGTATCCAAATGCTTTGAATGCAGAGATATTTCCGAACAATTCTTCTTCTTCTTTTTTTTCTTTTTTTTTTTTTTGGAATACGTTTAATAATTTTAGAAATGCATTGGGCCACAAAGGTAAAAAGAAAAGAAGATGAAAAAGTTGAAAAAAAATAAAATGGGGACGTCTTTCTTTTACACCCTCTCAATCGTATGAAGTCAATGGGAATATTTTTTGATACATAAAAAATAAAAAAAAAATTCTAACTGTAACCGGGGGGACCACAAACCGGAAATAATGAGATGAAAAAGAATAACTGGCATACGATATTAAAAGGAGAGAACTATAGAATTTGACTTTTCGTCTCATATTTCCTGCACGTTACTGCGAAAGAGTGGAGATATATAAGAGTTAGAAAAGGTAAAATATATAAATAAATAAAATAAATTTCAATTCTCTGTTGGAAAATTTGCACCTGATCAAATTCTTTTGTAACCCCATTCTTTATTTTATTTTTAATTCTTTTTTTTTTTCTTGTTTTGTTCATATTTTTCCAACTCTTTCCCTCCCTGTTATTTTGCAATTTTTGAGTTGCCAACTTTTTTTTTCTAAAAACCTTTCATGTTTTAGTATTTTTTTTTTTTTTTTATTATTATTTATATACATATTTTTATTTATTTATTTAAATTTTTTTTTTTTTTTTTTTTACACTTTGAACTTTTTATCGAAGGCTATCTCTTTAAAATTCAAATTACGGGGAATTTTTAAAGTAGTATGGTCTTTGTTATCAATTTCATCCCTGCCCATTTTTAATCTTTTTTCTTTGATGTTTTTACTTTTATATTTTTCCCCATGTTTTTCCCTCGGTAAGAGTGTAGGGAATATAAAGTGGCCATTCAGCACTGGTTTTTAAGTAGTTAGGATTTTTTTTTATTCATAAAAAAAAAAGTTATGAGATAATGGCACGTGAAAAATGTTATTTTTCTTCCTTAAAAATGTGTTATTGTATTTTATGCAAATCAATGTCAACTACCATAGAGAGATGTTTAACTCATTAAAAAAAAAGGTTACATCAACCGAAATTTTTCTTTATAATTATCATTTTCCCAAAAAAAAATAATTCCGTATAATAAATCTTATTAATATGTAATTAGTTAATGGCTTAATATTAAAAAAAAAAACTGTTAAATAATTTTAAAAAATAAACTGGGAATTGTTTTAGAAAACGGAGAAAAATTATCAATAAAAGTAAAAAGAAATCTTTTTAGTTTTCTTTTTGCATCTATTGTAAATTTTTTTTACATATATTAGTAAAAGTTAATTTACAACTGATAATATTCATTAATTGTCAAATGAATTCAATTATATTATTTCAAATATTAATATATATTTTTTAATTTCATATAGAAATATATTATAATATAAATTAATGAAATCCACAATAATCAAACAACATAAATTAACGAAATTCACAATCGTCAAAGAACATAAATTAATGAAATTTACAATCATCCCACAACAAAATTAATTAAATCCATAATCTTCAAACAACATAAATTAATGAAACGCACAACCACCAAACAACATAAATTAATGGAACACACAATCATTAAACAAATTAATAAAATCTACCATCATCAAACAAATTAATTAAATCCAACATCATCAACAAATTAATGAAATCCACCATCATCAAACAAATTAATGAAATCCACCATCATCAAACAACATAAATTAAAGAAATCCATAATCCATAACAACAATTTCAATTTAGGAGCACATTATGATCTTATAAATTTTTTACAGTGTTATTTTTATTTAGTTATTTCACTTTAGTATAAATAACCACCTATGTTAAAAAATATACTCAAAAATTTCAACAAGCATTTTATTTTGAAAGTAGCTTACCTTACGCAGCATATAAAATTTACACATTTACATAAATACAGACATATTATGTACACTAACTTCCAAACACGGCCTGCAATATCTTACATTTCCGCTTTTACATTTCCTTTTCCAAAGCTATATTTCCTCCACCATATAACTTCAAAAGATCTCTCATGTCCTGCTGTATAATTTATTCAAATTTTTTTCTCTATACTCCAGCAACAAGTCTTGGAAAATACTAAAGTATATCAAAAGGCTTCGCTGCACACTTTTTCTTCATCTTCTTCGTATTCCTTTTCTTTTTCATCTTTTAAAAGACCGAGCGAAGTTAACGGCTTCCAGTTTTATGTTTTCTAACCACCGCTACTGCTTTCACCATCTCCCAAATTGCTTACGGTGTGGCCCACTTTGGGGGACCCCCTTTCTTTTGCTGCCTGTTCTACCTCCCACCCTCTCTATGTTCTTTTTGACGAATTTGCTTCGAACGACCAGGTTAAGTCGGCAAGTCAACCGGGAAATTGCAGTTATGCTCAGAAACGCTATCAATTAAGGTTTGAAAAGTATGAGGTGCAGAGAAGAAGGTAAAAGAACTGTTCGTTTTCCAGTGCCATTTTGGAGTGCTGTTTTTATTTTTTTTTTTTTTAAACGATTAACGTGTTTGTGTGAGGCTTTTCATTGCCTTGCCGTTTATTTTTCTAGGCTCTAGATCTCTTCAATTAAATTTATTTCGCATAACTAGGTTGCGCTTGTGATTAAAGGACTGCTATCAACTGTGAGCGTAAAAGCTTTTTTTTTTTAATTGAATAAAACTTTTTTACGTTTCTTTTATAGAATTTTTTTTAACGTGCTGTTTTTTTTTTTTTTCCTTATCTAATGCTTGCTTTAATTTAGGATATTTTAATATATTTTTATTTGAAAAGTAAACGATGGATTTGATTTAAAAAAATTTTTATAAATTTTTAATTAACATTTTTTATTGGATTTTTTTGATAGAGTTTGATATTAGGAAAATAAAAAAATTTTCTCGTAATTTCATAGCATATATAATAATAACAGTTTTCAAAATAATTTGCACTACATTATGGAAAACAATGTGCATCATTATTATAAGACATAATTTTTATTGTGTGCATAATTTTTATATGGTCTGTTCAACCCCATGTTCTTTTTGACGAATTTGTTTCGAACGACCAGGTTAAGTTTGCAAGTCAACCGGGAAATTGCAGTTATGCTCAGAAACGCTATCAATTAAGGATGAAAAGTATGAGGTGCAGAGAAGAAGGTAAAGAACTGTTCGTTTTCCAGTGCCATTTTGGAATGCTGTTTTTATTTTTTTATTTTTTAAACGATTAACGTGTTTGTGTGAGGCTTTTCATTGCCTTGCCGTTTATTTTTCTAGGCTCTAGATCTCTTCAATTAAATTTATTTCGCATAACTAGGTTGCTCTTGTGATTAAAGGACTGCTATCAGCGTGCTGTGAGCGTAAAAGTTTTTTTTTTTTTAATTGAATAAGAGGTTTTTTTTCTTTATATTTCTTTTTAGATAGTATTTTTTAACGTGCAGTTTTTTTTTTATCTAATGCTTGCTTTAATTTAAGATATTTTGATGTATTTTTATTTATTTAAAAAGTAAACGATGGATTGACTTTTTTTTTATTTTTATATAAATTCTTAATTAAATATTTTTATTGATTTTTTTTATAGATTTTGTTAATAGCAAATAAAAAAAATTTTTCTCATAATTTCATAGCACATATAATAATAATAGTTTTCGAAATAACTCAATATGTTATGGGAAATAAATTATGTCTTGTAATAATTATCCAGATTTTATTTAATGTATGCATAATTTTTATATGGTCTTATTTTAAATAATAAATGGTTTATTTCGGTTTTAATTCGTTAGGGTTAAAGAACAATTAGAAAATTAAAAAAACTTTATTGAAATAATTGTGTAAAAATTTTTATTATTATTATTATTTTTTATAATTTTACTTAATTTTTTTATCTGAGGTATTTTTTATATTTATTGTATTGAATATTTTTTTTCAATCTTATGCTTACCCTAATTTAAGATACCCATCCGTTTTAAAAAAGCATCATAATAAAAATGCAAATAGGAATCTTCACAAATTTTTAGTTCAATGAAACTTTACGTTAAATTTCAATAAAATTTTAAATATGGAAATACTTTAAATTCTATTGAAATTTGAAATGGAAGAAAAAATAATTTCTATTTTATTAATTCTTTATTTATTTTAATGATAACTTTTAAAGTTCATATATTTTTTTATATTTTCAACATATTATTAATCAAGTGAAGGAATGATATACATATTTAAATAACTTTGAAAGTCTTAATGAAGTTGCACTGAATTCAGTGTAATATAAAATAAAAACAAAAGGTTTTATACATATCATATTATATAATATCCGATAGTATTAGATAAAAGGTTGTATTTAAAAATAAATATTTATTTGATTAATTAATCAACCGTTTAATGATCAAATTAATTTCTAATCAAAATTTATAGCTCACACAACACAGCTCTGTTTGTAGTATCATTAAACACTTAATCAAATTTCATTAAATCTCTCCTGTTTAAGAATTAATTTTAAATCACTATAACATTGATTCGTGAATATTATATACGTTTGCAAACTAATTTTAAGGCAAGTTAAACGCAGCGACTGTACCTAAATTAGTTAATAGTAATTATTCACTTATTAATCAATAATTGAATTAGCAGTGCTATTTATTTAATGCATCACAAAGTCGACCGAATAAAATCGGAGAAGGTATGGATTGAATTAACAAAAACATTAAATATGACATACGGCATATAATAATAACTATAATATAATATAAAGGTCAAATTACTTTCATTAATTAGTCCAATGGTTAATTAGTCAAGCAGTCATATACTCGAACTGTAGAATTTGAACTGTATGGATTTATCTATTTAAGTAGATCATAAATGAACATAAAATATGGATTCAGTTAATAAAAACATTAAATATAATACACAGCATATAGTATTAAATATAATATAATATAAAAGTCAAACTGCCTTCATTAATTAGAGCAATAGTTAATTAGTCACGCAATCATATGATCAAACTGTGGAATTTGAACTCTATAGATTTATCTGTTTAAATAGATCATAAAATGCTCATATAATATGGATTCAGTTAATGAAAACATTAAATATAACACACATCATATAGTAATAACGATATTATAATATAATATAATATAAAGGCCAAACTACCTTCATTAATTAGTCACGGAATCCTATAATCAAACTGTAGAATTTGAATACAGATTTATCTCTTTAAATAAATCATAAAATGCGCATAGAATACACCACAAAAACGACCAAATAAAATCAGAAATGTTATGGATTCAATTAATAAAAAAACATTATATATAACAGACCTATATAGTTATAGTCAGTAGTTATACATATCTAGTATATATAGTTATAAATATAATATAAAGGTCAAACTACCTTCATTAATTAGTTGAATAGTTAATTAGTCACGCAATAATATATTCAAACTGTGTAATTTGAACTATATGGATTTATCTATTTAAATAGATCATAAAATGCGCATAGAATACATCACAAAAGTCGACCAAATAAAATCTGGAATTATATGGATTCAGTTAATGAAAACATTATATATAACAGACCTATATAGTTATACATATCTAATTTATATAGTTACAAATATAATATAAATGTCAAACTACCAAACTTAATTAGTAGATTAGTTAATTAGTCGCGCAATCATATGATCAAACTGTGTAATTTGAAGTATATGGATTTATCTATGTAAATATGTCATAAAATGCGCATAGAATACGGAATAATACATCACAAAAGTCGACCAAATCAGAAATTATATGGTTTCAGCTAATAAAATAAAAATAAATTCAGTTAATAATTTATATGGATTCAGTTAATAAAAACGTTATATATAACACACAGCATATAGTAATAAATATAAAAATAATATAAAGGTCAAACTACCTCCATTAATTAGTGCAATAGTTAATTAGGCACGCAATCCTATACTCAAACTGCGGAATTTGAACTGTATGGATTTATCTATTTAAATAGATCATAAAATGCGCATAGAATACGGAATAAGAGGCCAGTCTTTACAACCCATTCTACACAGCTTTTCCTTGTTCGTCATTTATCAAAGAAAAGGGGGGAGACGCCACACATGATACTTCGCCTGATGACTATCGGATTTTATATTAGCAACATGTGCTGCAATCTCGCTAATGAGTTGTTCCTTCACACACTCTTTGGAATTGTTCATTATTGATTTTAACGAACATTTTTGAAGGATTTAGTGTCGCGTTAATCGCTATACAATCGCCGCCCGTAAAAGACATTTTTCTTTCTGGTGGGTGGAAGAATTTTTCCTTCTGTCCCCCCTTCCTCCCCTCCCTCGTCATCTGTGGGAACCATAAAGAGAATAAATGTCATTAAATGATGAAAGTTTGTTTCGGACCGATTTTTAATAATTATGGTTTTTCTCTCCTCCTACCTTTTGCTCAGCGAACGAGTTTTCGGTATTAACTATCGCTGAATCGCTGTGAAAATCATTTGCGAATCTTTTCCGCCTTGTCTCATTATATAGGGTTTAATCCTTTTTGTTACGTATATTTTTAAAAATGGACTGCTAGACCCGTTCTCTGTCATGGCTTTGAAGTATTTTTTTTTTATCGCTAAAAGTATTATCATTAGTAGAAAGGTAAAAGGTTCGTTGCCGTTCTCAGTTGCGCAGTTGATGATTTATGCGTCGCAGGTTCAGTAGCAGTCAAGGACACTGTTCATTAAATGCATATTTGCAATTGGTGTAGAAATAGGTATGATACATTTTTTGTGATCATTATTAGACATACATGATAATAAAACATCAATTTTTAAATCTTACTACATCAATAAAATAAAATTACAAAAATTTTTTTGGATATTTAATGGAGATGCAGTTAATTTAAATGCATAGACATTCCGAAATTGGTACGTCCGTTGCCGTTACTGAAATTTTAAATCTGTTGAATCGTTTGCTTTCACATCTAATTATTACTGAATTATTTAATAGAAAATTTTAAAAAAAAACATATTTACTCTTGGATACATTGGATATTAAAAAAGATTGGCTTCCACTTATTTACAGGGATTAAATTTCCCAGCCAATCAGGTTGCAGACTTGACTCGTGGTTCAGCGGCAACGTGAATACCTTCTTGTCATACGTGCATTGTAATCACTGCTTTCAAAAACGAGAAGACACGTTGGCGATCGCGACAATGTGTATAAAATGTCCCCGCATCGACAGTTAGATTGTCTGGTGAGAGTCTTTTCGGTTTTCTCCTATATGGGACAAATATGGCACAATTTGTTAATCGCTATACAATCGCCGCCGTAAAAGACATTGTTCTTTTTAGTGGGTGGGAGAATTTTTCCCTCTGTCCCCTTTCTTCCATCCTATAAAGAGAATAAAATGTCATTAAATCATGAAAGTTTGTTTCGGACCGATTTTTTTAATAATTATGGTTTTTTCTCCTCCTACCTTTTGCTCGACGACGAGTTTTCGGTATTAACTATCGCTGAATCGCTGTGAAAATCATTTGCGAATCTTTTCCGCCTTGTCTCATTATATAGGGTTTAATCCTTTTGTTACGTATATTTTTAAAAAATGGACTCCTGTCATAGCTTTGAAGTATTTTTTTTTATCGCTAAAAGTATTATCATTAGTAGAAAGGTAAAAGGTTCGTTGCCGTTCTCAGTTGTACAGTTGATGATTTATGCGTTGCAGGTTCAGTAGCAGTCAAGGACACTGTTTATTAAATACATATTTGTAATTGGTATAGTAATATGTATGATACATTTTTTTTGTAATCTATATTGGACATATCTGATAATAAAACATTAATTTTTAAATCTTAGTACATCAATAAAATATATATATTTTTTAATTTATTGAAGATGTGGTGAATTTAATCGCATAGGCATTCCGAAATTGGTACGTCCTTTGAAGTTATCAAAATTTTGAATTCGATGAGTCGCTTGCTTTCACATCTAATTATTACTGATTTATTTAATGGAAAAATTTGGAAAATATTTATATTTACTCGTGATTGAAAGATTTAAAAGGATTGGCGACCAGTTATTTATAAGGATTAAAACTCTTGTAATCAGGTCGCCGACTCGACTCAGTGGCGACGTGCACAGCTAGCGTGCAGGAAGACTCATACATGAATCCACAGGCGTCGTCGTTGTAGTCACAGCTTTGAAAACAAGAACGACTCGGCTGCGATTGTGACAATGTGCATAAAACGTCCCGCATAGATATTTAGGCTGTCTGCGGCAACTCACAACTATGAGACAGATGCATCCAAAAGTATTTCAGGAAGGCCAAGATCCCCTCTCGTTATCAGTCGGTCTGTTTGTAGCATACATCAGTGGAATGCAAGATTCACCGATATTCAAATACAAAAACCAAAAAAGTTAATCAAGTCGCTGAACTTGACGGGGTATTTATGATTTACAAATTAAGCCAAAAGCTATAATAAAATAATATAAATCATTTAATGACAAATATTTTGTTTTACATGTTGCTTCTCTAAAATTGCAAACTATTAGATAGTTTAATAAATTACTATATCACATAATAATATCTTTTATACATTTAATATATCGTTAACTGTTAGCACTTTAAATTTTATGTCATTAACTTTCCTTGTATACTTCTTCTTATATATACCGTGTGTTTGTATTTTATTTATGAGAGCACAGTTTTTTTAAAGGCAATTTTATTTATGTTGAATTTGTTTAGTTTTTTTTATCAATAAAAAAAAAATGCAGACAATTTTGGAGAAATTATTGTCGTTCTAAGACCTAAACATAATGTCATTTAGCTTACATCAAACATCATTTTTTCTTAAAGCCATTGTGATACATTGATCATTAACAACAGTGTTAGACATTGTCGTAAAAAGGGGTTAAAAGATTATTACTGTAATAATTATTTTAAATTTTGTTAGATTTTTCCATTTTTATTATTAATTAATTTCAATATTGATCAAATGAGTTTTATTATTATTATCGACTTATGTACATTTATCTAACATCTTTGAAAAATATAACAAATATCAAGAGAAATCCTAAAGTATCCAGGTTTTTCATTTTTCAGGAATTCAAAATTCTCACATTCCATCTAGCGGATTTGTGCTCCAAATTGCATATAGCATGGAACCAGGTACAATGCAAACAATAATGATCCACGAGTTTATATTTCCCTTGGAAAATGCATAGAAGCTCAATCTTCTTCCCTTTTCCCCCAAATTAGAAGGGAAAATGTAGAACAATCATTTGAGTATTAACTGATACAAAATTCAACCGCACAACACAAATGTTATTTGAAAAAACACTCCAAAAAAACTATAATATACAATATATTTTCTTCGAAATAATTAAAGATTAAAATCGTTTAAATTATTTATTAGAGTAGAATGGGAGGGACGAATTCTAGGATCCCACTCTAGACACCCCCTTGCGTGACGTCACAGTTATTTTCTCCTGTCTTTGCCAAATGTGACGTCACGAGTGACGTAACCAAAGAATAGAACGGAGCTCGGACGAATCGCGGGAAGTTTTCCCCTCATTCGCCCGTTAGACCGCACACGTGCGCGGTGGTTGCCTTGGTTGCTGCGTGTAACGATCCTTTTGATCTCCATCCTCCCTCTTACCCTAAGATTATTAAACGGTGTTTTTCCAGACCGTGTGATCCGATTTCCATGGATTTTGCAGATTGCACATTGCACGGAGATTGCCCCCATGACCAGATTTGAAGAGGTAGGATGATTTTATTTCTCAAAAAAATTTATTCAAAAAGGGATATTTGTAATCGGGTTTGTTAAAGAAAACTCTTCTTCTTAAGTTATTGGAGGGTTTCTTTGAGTGAAAGGTTATGATAATTTTTTCATTGGATTGAGACAAAATATTGATTATATTTGTGGGATCAAAATTATTGTATGCTGAAAATTGGCTAGTTTATCTATTGCATTTAAAAAAAAAAATGAAATATGACATTTATATATATTTATTTTTTTAATTAATTAATGTATTTAGAATTACGTATTTTAGTGATCATTTCTCATTTCTCCTTTAATTTTCATTTATTTAACAACAAAGCAGCTTGTGAAAATGAAAACATATTTTCCGTTTTATAGTAATTTTCTTTTGTGCGTTTGAATATTTCTTTAAAATTATTTTTAGTTTACTTTTTTTTTTTAAATTTAATATTAAATTATAAATATCAAATATCAATTGTTGTTCTACAAAGTAATTAAATACATTTTCGTTAATTTTGCTATGATTTTTTAAAAATTTTAATTATGAAGCACAAAAAAAAAAAAATCTAAATTTTATCAATAAGAAACATGCACACATTAAGATATTTTCAATATTACATTTATTAAATTCACGTTTTTACCATGTCATTTCAATATATCTTATATCATTTCAATATTCTTTATATCTTATCATTCCAATCTATCTTCTTTATTTGCAAATGAAATAGATAATATTTTTACTAAAACTTACTTTTGTATACACAAAAAATTCGTTGCATTAATCTATAGCTCAAATAGAAATAAATTCATTGGAAAAATATTGGAGTTCTATTTTTAAATTAATTTGAAAATTAAAATATTTTTGATTAAAATTTACAGAAAAAAATCTTTAAAAAAATTTTTTTTTTGCTTGTTTTATTAGAAATATTATTAGTAAATAATAAACTAGTATAATATAATTAAAATAATTACTTATACATATAATTAAAAATTAAAATACCCTTGTAATAGCATGAAGTCTATTTTTTAAAATTTTGTAACAATTTAAATTTTTATTGAAAATTTTGATAGTTAAAAAATAATTCCACAAAATAGAGTCTACAAATTTACTAATATACGGTAAATCAAATTATTTGTCGCGAATAATATAATAATTTGTCTAATCCTCAAAATGCAATGTTAAAAAATTCCCAAAATGAATTACTATTAAATGAGTTATGATGAAATGATTATTATTAAACACGAGTCATAAATGGGAACTGTTCACGCTTTATGATTAAGAAATCATTCTTTGTTGAAGTTGCATTCGCCATCTAATTGCTCATTAATCTTACGAAACACGTGCAGAACTAATTCTCGTACACTTTAATAAAGTGTGCCTAAATTACTAAAAACCTAATTAGTTTATATACGAAATTCTACTTAACAATTGAAAGTCTTAACTAACATTAACATGTACATTAACTCGCTTTGAAATTTCTTAAGTTTTTTTAATGAAGAAATTTTAAAACTAATAAGCAGTTTTTAAAATAAAAATCGAAAATATTAATCCGTTGTAACAATAGCTCTGAAATTTTATCAGATCAAAAAAATTTCATCAGATACGAATAGTAATTTTTTTCAAAGTTTGTAATGAAATTTTAATTAAATATTTGGCTTTAATAACAGACTTATTTACGTATGTGAAATCAAGTTTGGAAAGAAAAATTTTAATGAAATATTTGATTAAAATGAACTGATATAATCCATTTGTTAACTATTGTAATTGAAATTCAATTTTAATTTTTTTAATGTCATTTGGGAACGGTTCCGTTTGAAGATTTGATTTTATTAATCTAAATCTTTCAAAAATAAGTCCATTTCTTTGCGCATTTTCAAGGTATTGCAACGCATAATTTGTCAAGTTATGGAATAAAAATCTCTTTTATCATGGCAAACTGGTAAAACTACTTTACGAAATAACCTTCCTAAAGCTTTCCTACTCGTAGATTAAATCGGGCACTAAGTTATCTGTGACGTTTTAAATATGAATATTTTTATATGCAAAGAATTGAAATGAACTCATTTGTGGAAAAACTTTAATTTTTTTTTTTAATTGTAGTTTTATTAAAAAGGTTTAGAAATATTATTTCTAACTGTTATTTAATTATTTAATTTTTTTGAAATAATAAATAATCTGAAAAAAAAAGAATTGTGAGAAAAACTGACCTAACCTAAATTTACTTATAATAATACAACAAGTTGAAATGGTTTTAATTAGTAATATTTAATGTAGTATAATGGGAAATACTGTTTATTTTCCGAGCGTTTTAACCTCGTTAGTGACACTACAAAATATGTCTTTTTTTTTTAAAGTTTTTAAAATTTTAATCTCAAATTATTTATATAATATTTTATTTTAATTTTTCAAAAAAATTTAACTAAAGTATGTCGGTGAACTCTTGATTTCAAAATCTCACAACAATAATGACAATGAACTATTCGTTTATCTGTGTCAATCATGTTTTATTCCACAATACTGCTTAGTAATTATTCTAACGTTAAACAGTACATAATATTAATATAGTAACTACTATTTACATTGCCGTAAAAATGTCAACTTAATGCATTTCTAAAAGTTAAAAAAAAAACAATTGGTAAAAAAATATTTTTAAAAAATACAAAATAGGCTGGAATCATTTAATTTGTAAGTCACAATTTTTTTTAATCAGTAGGTTTGGTTTGTTGCTCTACGATCATTTTTTTTTTTTTTTTTTTGACAATTTGAGCTAGTTAGACCAGGACCTACAGTTTAGCGTGAATTCCGAACCATTAGCAAACCTTCATGCCACCTCCAGATTTCGAGCCTGAAGCTAGATAATAACGCAAACCAGAAAATCTCATAGCATGAATTACTCATTAATTTTCCTAAAGTGTGCAATTAATATAAATAAACTGAATTATTTGAATTGAAAAATTACTGAATTATTTAAAATTGCGAATAATATTTTAAAACCTTTAAGGAATTAATAATTTAATATACTTCTACCTTTTAAGATTTTAAGTAGCAGATAGCCTTATTCAGAATTTTCTTATTATTTTTAATTGCAGAAATTGAAAAGATTAATAGTTTAAGATAAAAAATTTATAGCAATATCATAATAATAAATTCAATGCATGACTTTAAATTCTACCGCACTACATACTTATGTAAAGATATTAATTTTACTGATTAAAAAATAAAACAGGATAAGATAAACGATTAATTTGGATGCCAAAAAATATATATTTTTTTTACATTTTAACGCTATTTTTATTATTTTCTGTGGAAAAAATTTGCGAAATAAATCTTCCAGTTTCCACCTCATAACGACATCAAAAACCGACATCACATCACACTAACGTTACTGATACATACAATCAAAGAAACAGATACCACAAATGTATTTTCTACCTTAAACGTTAAAAAAAAATAATAAAATAAAACATGAAAAAGATGTTTCAAAATGATACGCTGCTTTGCGTTAGAAATCGAAGATGAGTTCCGGCTACTAACTGCAGTTAGCTGGCACATTTTTAATTTATTCACTTACTTATATTTTTTTATCGCCAAAACTCGCCAAATAGAAAAACTGCGGCATCGCTTTGCCAAATACTTACTGTGGAGAATGAAAGTGGTAAGAAAAAAAACTACCACGACATAACTGCACACATTCCGCAGTAACTGAGACTGACGACCATATTAAACGATGGTTTTTCTATAGTTTAAATCTGATAAGATAGCAGATAACAAATGGTCCATACTAACGAAAAATCGATGAAAATATCATTACGCTTTTAGCCATTGATGTTCTCTGCAAAGTAGCGGCACATTTGGCTCGATTTTGCCTGGATGTTCATATTAGAGATTTTCAACGCATGCCTTATTGGCAGATTTTGATAGCTCATTTGATCGTTATAGATTTAGATAAAGAGATAATCCTTTAAGTTGGTGCCTATTGGTTTCGTGGCTGTGCAATTAATTTTATTATTTCATTTTTTTTATTTAGTTATTTAAGCATTTCTTTTATTGGTTGAAAAGTAACACTCTCTTTTTTTTTTTACTTTGATAACCATCAATAAAAAAGATTTTAGCATTTTCTAAAGCATTATCATTTTTTAAAATTTCGAAAGTTATACATAGTAATTACAGAAGAAGCTTTGAGTTAGCGTTGTGTACTTTGTTTGCTCAAGAGCTTTTTGCTGTCTTATTATAATGACTGTTAATCATCATCTGTTAGACATCAATAAATTTACTTGTCCGGCATTGTCATTAATAAAACACGGTTTGATGGCCAATTGGTTAGCGCTCTGGCCTTTGGTACCACAGGCTTCAGGTTCAAATTCTGCCGGTGGCATGGTTGTTTGTTAGGGTTCTGAATCCACATTAAACAGTAGGTCCCTGTCTAATTAGCCTAAAGTGTATAAAAAATGACCGTAGAGCGACAAACTAAACTTTTAATAAAAGATACAATGTAACGAATAATTATTTATATAAAATGAAGTAAACTCTTTTATAATGTAAGAAAGAAACTCAAGTAAGAAAACTTAATAAAAATATGTATCAAAAGTATATATATCTATATATATATAGAAGCAGAAATATTAGACTTATTTGCTAGTAACCTACAAAAATATGAATACGTTGTACTATTTTTTGTTACGTTATTATTGTAAATAAGCATTATTATGTAGTAAATGTTATTATTTATGTTGTTGTGGAAAAGAAATAGTATAAAAACAGATGGCAATTGTATCTTGGGGATACATATTTTTCTGTTATAAAGGAAACGAAATTTGATATTAAGACATTTCGCTTTATATATAATATGCCTTATTGGCAGATTTTGATAGAATCATTTGATCATTGTAGGTTTAGATAAGAGATAATCCTTTAAGTTGGTACCTATTGGTTTAGTGGCTGAGCAATTAATTTTATTATTTCATATTTAATTTATTTATTTAAACATTTCTTTTATTTGATGAGAAGTAACACTCCTTTTTTTTTTTTTATTGTTTTTATACTTTGATAATCATCAGTAAAAAAATTAGCATTTTGAAAACATTATCATTTTTTAAAAAAAAATTTCAACATTAGTACACAGTAATTAAAAAAGTTTTAAGTACTTTGTTTGCTCAAGAGCTTTTTGCTGTCTTATTATAATGACTATTTAACATAAATAAATTTACTTGTCTGGCGTTCTCATTAACAAAATTTACATTGTAACGAATGATTATTTGAATAAAATGAATTAAGCTTTTTAATAATTGTATCAATTTATATGTTGACGTAAGGAAATATAATAAGAATATGCATCAAAATAATATATGTAGCATAAATACTATACTTCTTATTTACTAGTAGGATACAAAAATAAGGACATATTATATTATTTTTTATTACGTAATTATTGTAAATGGCATTATTATGTTGGAAATGTTATTATTTATTTTGTTGTTGGGATAATCGAAATAATATTGAAAAGGATAGTATATCGTGGGATATATATTTTACTCTTATAAAGGGAAAGAAGTTTATTATTGCGAAATTTTTTTTCTTGAATCTGTACTGCGATAAATGCTTATTTATTACTGAAATACAGATTGTTAACCACGTATATTTTATATAAAATGAAAGTCTAACATACTTTTAATAATAAAAAAAATAAATAACTAAAAGCAATTCTTGTATTGTTTCTTTAGAAATATATCAGTACAATTTTCTAAAAGTTTTAAATTTTTAAAAGTTCTCATTTTTTCTTTGTAGCAAACTAAAATTAACCCTTAAAAATACCTCAAAGATATCTCTGCCATAAAATCTTCCATAAATCTGTTTGAAATTGAATAACTCAACTATTGTTACTTTGACTCATCTTTCATATTTTTACAAAAATAACTTTTGGTATGAACTTAAGCATGAACCTCTTCTCCACGAACCTGTGCACACACTTCAAGGCTAACATTTATCCACAAGGATCTCTTGATAACAGACACAAAACTCAAGTTTTTCTTATAGAAGAAAATATAGTAGCAAGTCTTGTGTTCTTTCCTTCTATTTAAGAAAAAGTTCCCCTTGGAGAACTATTTTTTTCTTTCTGCTGGGTGTATGTGAGCAGTAGAGATTTTTTTCCTTTTTAACCTTCTTTTAAAGACTTATTTTCTTAATACTTTTTCTTCTTTTTGCTAGCTGCCGTTTCAAGATTCTTCGTTAAGGTGCTCGTACGTTGACAGCAGTAGGTTTCGTACCAAAATAAAATTCATGCTGGGGTGATTCCCCCACCCCCACCCCCATGCACGAGATCTCCCAGAAGATTTTGTGGTTGAATTTTAGAGGTGCAAAAGTGCTCGTTAGGGATGAACTTCTCAGCGAGAACGATGGCCTTGTTTTGAAGGAAGATCTTTTTGCATCCACCGTAACCCACCTCTTGAGGATATTAGTTCCGCAAGTTATGAGTTTATTTTCCCTCATTTACTTAAGTGGGTGGCTTGTGTCATGTATGTGTTGATATTGGACGTCGTCAACAATTTATGAATTAAAAACTTTAGTAAATACAAGTTGCAAGAGGAAACTTTATTGGTTTCAGCAAGTTAGGTCATGTGGTCTTGTGTTTATAATTATTGAAATCAAGTTAGGAAACTATATTGCTTCAATGCAAGTTGTACTATATTTATCTCCACATTGCTAGGGCTATATTGCTATCAATGCAAGTTGACAATGCGTTCTAACTTTTGGTATCCATGCGGGCTTCAGGTTTGAATACTGGTCGTGGTATGGATATATTGTTATGGTTCGGCACCTACGTTAAACTGTTGGACCCGGTATAAGTTTAGTTAAGTGTGTTTAAAAAATACCACAAACTTTATCCACACATTTCTTGATGGTTAAGCTGGATGATGCTCAGCCCAACGAATATGCGGAACTGTTCAGAAATGGATTCCTTGCAGACCGTTTGATAATCTAATGGCATTATAATGTTTCCATTATTTAATCTTTTTCAGTCTATATCGTTTTTATTGTTAAAAATCCCTACAAAAATATATTAAAGTCAAAACTAATATCTTTTCTTGGAGTCTGAACATTTTTACATAAAGTGAAAAAAAGAAAATTTAAAGAAAATTAGCATATCTCAAATTATGTTGCCTAATATATGGAGCAGTTTTGTTTCCATTAAAGTTCCTTACTCATATATATTTTTGTAGTGAATGCTGTTTGATAAAAATTGGACTTTTCAATCTTGAATCTCAATTTGGGATTGTCTGGTAGATAGCGCATTGGGTTTGTAAATTAAAGCATCTCTATTTGAAACTCGACGATCGATGCCCAGTCAAAAGTTTTCTTGTTTTGTCAAGAACAGTTCAAACATCCCAGACCGCTTCTACTAGAAAAATCATTTGAGATTCTAAAGAAATCACTGGTGGACACCATATTATATAATCATGTAAGATAACTCAAATTCTAGGTTGATGATATTGGCTTTTTGAATTGTTAATAAGATTTAATATATGTATAAAAATTTGAAAGTAAAACAATAAAAAACAAGTTCTGTTCTCTGTATTATTAAACTAAACTTAAAAAATGCTCTAAACTTTTCTGCAAATATTAATTATCCCCCAATTTTCAAATCGTATCGACTACCAATAAAATTTAATTCATATACATGCATCCTATTCAGAAATTCTTTTATTCAAATCCCAAAAACAGAACTAGAAAACTTTTATCTTTATCAATTGTGTTTCTATTCATTTTTACCGATTCTTCCAAGAACTATGCATATAACTTCATGCTTAATGCGCAATCATTTACCCCAAACTTTTGCAATGCTTCCACCGTGTCTGTGTGCTCTTTATGGCGCATGCATTTTTCTTTGCCATTTGCATTATGCAGGGGGAACGGTTTTTAAAAGAAATGATGATTTATAAGTTTCCGTCAAAGAAAGGGGTACGGTGGTTTGCAAAAGGAAAAAGTATCTCAAATGTTGCATAGTGATAGATCGGTTTTCCTCCAGCGGGCAACTTATTGTGAAAATACTGTTTTGTATACCGAAGACAATGTCTTTGGATTCCCACAGTGAATTTTCTTAGGAATCGGTGCATGTGTTAGTGGCAAGGAAAAGGTTTCTCTCTCGCACATTTGGAGAAAATAAATTTATACTTTGGACTTGCTTTTGCTTGAATAATTTATACCGCTGAATTAATGGTGTTAAAATGTGTTAAGGCTTCTTAGCAGCAGCAGTAGTTGTTGGGTGTTTTTGCGGAAATGCTGCATCTTGAGAAGACAATTGTCCTGGAGAATAAAGTTTTGCTTTTATATTGAAATGTAAAAAGATGCTTATGCAATGTTTTATTCAAGAAAAATATATCTTTTGTGTTTCGGTCTGTGTTGTTTACCTTTTATGAATGTCATAATCTTGAGAATTTTCAGTGAAGTATCAGTTCCTTCATTTGAGTTCTTAAACAGTTGTGTAGAAATTAAATCCTATATTTTCGTTAACTCTTTCCAAAATTACGAATACAATTTAAATTTTCATTGCGAAAAACATAATTTAAATAAATTTTTAAGATGCTTCTATTGCTTTCGAAAACCTACTATTTTGAGATATGTCATCCGCTACTAAAATGGCATAGATTCAGCATTCATTACCCATGGTGCACCATGCGAGGCCTGTTAAACTTTTTACCACCGGATTCTCAATGACTCTCCAAAAAGGCAGTTTTGCAACTATATGTCAGACCTAGACATGAAAACCTGCTATTTCGAAAAAAATGCTATTTTGACAAACATCATTCGCTACTAAAAATGACTTAGATTCAGATGGTGCACCATGCAAGGCCTGCTAAACTTTTGCCATCGGATTTCAATGACTCTCCAAAAAGGCAGTTTTAAAGATGACATGAAAATGTCATGGTATTTCGAAAAAAAATGCTATTTTGACAAACATACCTACTAAAATGGTCAGCATTCAACCAGGCCTGCTAAACTTTTGAATTCTCAATGACTCTCCAAAAGGCAGTTTTTGCAACTATATGTCAGACCTAGACATGAAAACCCGCTATTTTCGAAAAAAATGCTATTTTGACAAACATAATTCGCTACGAAAATGCTTAGATTCAGCATTTTGAACCATGCGAAGCCTGCTACATTGCACCACATTTTGCCTCCACAGTTTTGAATGATGTCCAAAGAAGCAGTTTTAAATTACATGCCAGGCCTAAGCTTGAAAACCTGCTATTTTGACAAACGTCATTCGCTACTAAAAAGACATAGATTCTTCATTACCCAGGGTGCACCATGCCAGATCTGCTACACTGCACACACACGTTTTGCTACCATAATTTTCAATGATTCTGCAAAAGGAATTTTGCAGCCACATGTCAGGCAGAGATATAAAAATTGATTGTAATTTTGGATTCTAATGTCATAAATACACATTACCACTGGGCAATCTGTAATAGTTAACCTTCAGAAAGAGTAGATTAAAAAAACAATACAGTTTAGTTAATTGAATAAACTTCTTTTTTCCTGTAGCAATCTAAATTTTTTATGTTTGACTTAAAATATTTCCTTTCAACCACCTCTCAACCATTTCTCCGGAAGAAAATTGCTTTTAATATTGTATGCATGTGTGTCGGTGGAAACGCATTTTGGAAGAAGAGAACAGAAGAATATATTTTTTTTTACTCCTCCCTTGCATAAGTAAAAAAAAACAGCAAAGAAATCTCAGAGATGAGAAGTTAATAAACTCGTGCCGCCAGAAACGCTATTACCGCGTGCGCGGGGGCTGTCATGGCATGTTGTTTATCACTTTGGCGGACGCTACCTTCCATCATCAAACTGCAGGAGAAAACATTTCCCGCCAAAAAGTATCCTCATCATCAGCAACTAACCAACAAACGTCTTATCTCTTTTCCCTCTAACACAGACCCAGAAAGTGGAGAGAGAGGAGAGAAAATAAAAAGATATTTGCTTGCCTGCATCATTTTATTTCTCCCCTCCCTTTTCTAGTCCTCTCAACAAATCTATTTGAAAAAGCGTGCTTGTGTGGGGAAAAAGATGTGGAAGGAATCATTGCCTTCATTTCTTTTTGTTTTTCAATGCATGTAAAGGATGGGTGATCTTGCTTGTATTTGATAGATGGATTGATTTGCTGGAAAAATTGTTTGTAGGGAACTTTTGCTTACTCTAATTACAAATTAGCCATTAAATTTGGTATAATATTTTAGTCATGGTACATTACATATTTTATAACGTTTTTAACAAAATATGGTAAAATGATGGCTTGACATACTTTGAAATGTAGTCACCAAAGTATCTTGCATCATTTTATTTCTGCCTCCCTTTCTCAACAAATCTATTTGAAGAAGCGTGCTTGTGGGGCAAAAGATGTGGAAGGAATCATTGCCACTCTTTTCAATGCATGTAAAAAGATGAGTGATCTTTCGTGTATTTGATAGATGGATTGATTTGCTGGAAAAATAGTTTGTAAGGAACTCTGCTTACTCTGATTACAAATTAACCATTAAATTTGGAATTGTGTATTACAATATTTTGGTCATGGTTCATTACATATTGTATCATGTTTTCAACGAAATAAGGTATATGGATGGCTTGATATACTTTTAAAAATGTAGTTACCCCAAAGTTGCATCATTTTTTATTTCTCCGTCCCTTTTCTAATCCTCTCAATCTATTTGAAAAAACGTGTTTGTGTAAGGAATAAAGATGTGGAAGGAATCATTGCCTTCATTTTCTTTTTTGTTTTTCAATGTATGTAAAGGATGGGTGATCTTGCGTGTATTTGACAGATGGATTGATTTGCTGGAAAAAATTCTTTGTTGAGAACTTTTTTAATAGTTAATTTGTAATCAGAGTAAGAAATTTGGAATTTTATATTATAATATTTTGGTCACGATGCATTGCATATTTTATGTTTTTACCAAAATATGGTAAAATAATGGCTTGACATACTTTTGGAAATGTAGTCACCAAAGTAGCTTGCATCATTTTATTTCTCACTCCCTTTCTCGTCCTCTCTACAAATCTATTTGAAAAAAACGTGCTTGTGTAGGGATAAAATATGTGGAAATGAATCATTGCCTTCATTTCTTTTTGTTTTTCAATGCATGTAAAGGATGGGTGATCTTGCGTGTGTTTGATAGATGGATTGATTTGCTGGAAAAATTATTTGTTGGGAACTTTGCTTACTCTAATTACAAATTAACCATTAAATTTGGAATAATATTTTGGTATAATATTTTGGTCATGGTTCATTACATATTTTTACAATGTTTTTAACGAAATATGGTTAAATGATGGCTTTACATACTTTTGAAAATGTAGTCGCCAAAGTATCTTGCATCATTTTATTTATCCATCCCTTTCTAGTCCTCTCAGTAAATCTATTTGAAAAGCGGGCTTATAGGTAAAAAGATGTGTAAGGGAATCATTGCCACACTTTGCAATGTATGTAATTGGTGGGTGATCTTGCGAGTATTTGATAGATGAATTGAGTTGCTGGAAAAATTGTTATTGGTATCTTTTAATGGTTAATTTGTAATTAGAGTAAGAAATTTGGAATTATATAGTATATTATAATGTCTAGACACAATATTTCAGAAAAAGACATTTTCAATTACTATAATTAAAAAAACTATCAAATAGTTTGAAATTACTTTTACATGTCATTTGTAAAATCATACTATAGTTTTCTTAATTTTTATTCATGTATATATAGACTTATATAAAATTCTTACTGGATGAAAATAAATTTATACATCAACTGCTCTTTCAATTTGAATATACTTTGATGTTTGATACAAAAAAAATTTTAATATCTCTCTAAGAAATCAAAATGCATTATAGACTTTCTACCCACATTCTATTATTTTTTATATACCTGATATAGTTTTTCTCCTTTCAAGCTTTTCCATGATTTTCTATTTCTTGTAAACATATGCTGTGATGAATTTTCATATATATACATTTTTATGCTTTGTTGTTGCATCCATATTCATTGAAAATCTGAATTTATTGAATACAAATTTTATCGTAACCACCATTATTTTCTACTTTTGATGTATTCTTTGATTTTTCGTCTTTCGGGAATTTAAATTGTTCTAGGGTTTCAAATTGATAAATAAATATTATTTAAATTTCGATTGTAGAAAGATGAAAATTGAATGATTTTTATTTAACATAATCATTAAAATATTTCATGAACAATATTAATAATGGTAAAATTTTCTGAATATCAAGATGAAGAAAGATTTTATAGAATTTCGAATACATTTATTTCCAAATATTAGACGTTTTCATTTTATTTTACTATTTAAGCTATTGAAATATTTATTTTAAATGAATTATGGATGTAGAAATACTTTTAGACATGACTTATTTTTGTAAATATACCACAAAATCTTAGTTAAATATTAAAATTTCCGAAAACAATTTTAAAATTTTATAAAAACAATTTTAAAGTTCTCTGCTATGCAAATAATGCTTCATGAAATGATTAATTTAAACTTGTCGCGTTTTGTTTGATAAATAGTTGTGAATTTCTTATTTAGGGTAACAACATTTTGCGCCAAATGTGAAAGTCACCAAATCACCGCCAATGATAATGTAAAGTATTGTGATTTTTTTGGCGTGAATCGTTATAAAACATATAAATTCATGGCTTGTTTGCGGACAATTTTTTTTATTATTATTTTCCCCAATGATTACTAATGGTTAAGTACCCTTTATTATTTTCTGACTATGTGATTTGATGCTTTTTTATTCATTCGATTTACTAATAATTGGTTTCTGAATTTATTTATTCAATTGACATATAAATTAAAACAATGCTCATCTAATCTTGCGTGATGTAATTACAAACAAATATATAATTATTCACAATCTCTAAGAATAGTTTTATTGCATGTTCTCTGATATTCTTCTATATTATATTTACTATATCATTATCTCTGTGGTAGGGCAAACCAAAACAATATATTTTTTTAACTACACATATTTACGATTGTTAATAATCGATGACTAATGATGTTATTGGTTCAAACATAATTAAATGATTTGCAAAGGTATAATTACTTAAGAATTTGATTGTTGAATAAGCAAACCGTAACAAAGTCAATAACTTTTATGATAGTTGAGCGCGTAATTTTTTTTAATATTAGAGTTTGAATACTTCATATCCAATTTGTCTGCGTCTTTTCGATTTATGATTGTCGTTTAACTGCTCTTCGTCGATTTTCGTTTTTTCTAATCGATATATGAAATAATTGCCGATTATATGATTTATACAGGAGAGAAGCTAACTTTTAACTAAGTATCAATAAATATTAGTTTCAAAATAGAGAGCTATTTGAACTGAAAAAAATTTGAATGTCTTCAAATGCTAAAATAACAATAAATCATTTTGATAGATGGTTCTCAATGCCATCTACGAAATCCTGATGAATATGAAGTAACAAATCAAATAAATTGTGGATAATTCCATTTAGCTAACTTAGTTCGATATATATTTATATTTAAATCTTATTGGTTATTTGTCAAATTAAATATAAATACTAATAACAAAAATTTCGATTTATTTTGGCATAAGTGCATGTAGAATTCATAAATTTAAATCTTTATTATGTAATAAAAATATTGACTAGAACTACATATTATTATTATTAGCGTTCAATAAATTTACAAAAGAATACAGAATTTACAAACGAATACAAAAGTTAAATATCAGGAGCACAAAAATTGTACATAATTTACTAAATAATCAAGGTTAATATTAAGCATTTTTTTAAATAATAATATCTGTTTTTTCATATGTATTTCTGAGTATCAAATTTTCATAATGAAATATGACTCTTATTGTAACGATCCTTCAACTTTTAACTCACATCAAATTTACATTTATGAAAAGTGGAAGAAAATGTTGTTACTTTCAAGTTTAAAATTCTTACTCTCATACACTTTTTAATCCAGAAATCCAAAAATTATGACATCACTATACCCTAAAAAAAAATCGAATCAAAGTAAAAATGGGGGAGGGAAGGAAAACCAAATGAAATAGAGAGGGAAAATTCTGAACCAGAAACCGGTGGGCGCTCATAACAAGTCAGTCACGTGGTAGCAGAGAGATATTCGGGCAACCTGTGCACAGCTCCATGCTTGAATAATTGATCAAAAGATCGTAAATTCGGCCTTCTCTTCCCTGAGGCGCTCTTCACCAAGAGATGGAACGTAAACCCCCATGCGGGGTGGTCGAAAGGGGGTGCAGAACGTGATCTTCCATCCCCCAGTAGTATTTTCTTGCACCTTCTCTCCCAATTCTTCCCAAATGTTCCGGAATTTCCTCCTTGAGGGATTGAAAATCCCCTAGTAGAGCATTAAGGGCGTGGATTTCACGTCCACCGATTTTTCGCTTTTAATTCAGTGATTAATTGTGTGATTGTTGGAAAAGGGAAAGTTGGAGTGATAATAGATTTTTTTTCCCTTTTTATTTCCCTTTTAATATGGGGACATAGGACTGTAACGTTAAGACGTGCTGAGTATGAAGGTGAAGTTATATTTTAAGTAGTTTTCGGTTTGGTGTTCGAGCTGGTAATGAGACGTAAGAAAATTTGATGTATGCATGAGGGGAAAAAAAAATTAATAGTTCAGTTGATGTTATTACCGTTAATGTTTTATTCATTTTAGGAATTCGGTTATTAATTGGCATTCACTGAAGATCAGGTTTCATGTCCGCCGATTTTTCACTTTCACTGATTAATTGTGTGATTGTTGGAAAAGGGAAACTGATAGTAATAATTTTTTTTCCCTTTTAATATGGGGACATTGGACTGTAATGTTAAGACGTGCTGAGTATGAAGGTGAAGTCATATTTTAAGTAGTTTTCGGTTTTGGTGTTCGAGCTGGTAATGAGACGTAAGAAAATTTGATGTATGCATGAGGGAAAAAAAAATTAATAGTTCAGTTGATGTTATTACCGTTAATGTTTTGTTCATTTTATGAATTCGGTTATTAATTGGCATTCACTGAAGATCAGGTTTCACGTCCGCCGATTTTTCGCTTTTAATTCAGTGATTAATTTGTGTGATTGTTGGAAAAAGGGAAACTGATAGTAATAATATATTTTTTTTCCCTTTTTAGTCGGGGGATATTGGACTGTAATATTAAAACGTGTGGAGTAAGAAGTTGAAGTCATATTTGAAGTGATTTTCGGTTTGTTGTTCGAGTTGTTAATGTGGCGTAAGAAAATTTCAAAAGTCGTTTTTGATGTATGCATGTGAGGAAAAAATTGATAGTTCAGTTGATGTTATTTCCATTAATGTATTATTCATGTTATAAATTCAGTCATTAATTAGCATTCACTGAAGATCAGTTAAAAACTTGAGTGATTAATTGGGATTGTGAGATTGCTGTCAAATTGCGTTGGAAAAATTATTTTTTTATTCCCTTTTAATGGAATGTTAGGAAATAATAAAGTAAAAAGAAAAGAAAGAAATTAAGTCATATTCAAATTGTTTTTCAGTTCGGGTTTTGGAATGTTTGTATATAGATATGCATGCTCTTTTATTTAAAAAGTCGTTTTTAAATGTACTTAAAAAAATACCTCTCAATTAAATTGTACGCCCATTAAAATTTCATTCAAGTTGTGAATCTAGTGATTAATTAAGTTCCATTGAAGAACAGTTTAAGAACTGGGATTTTACGTACTCCTCGTTTTCGCTTTTGATTTAGTGATTAATTAAGAATATGGGATTGTAGGGGAAAAACGTTGTATTTGTGGGATATTGTGAGTTATGTGTGTAATAAAAGTGTAATAAAAGTGAAATTACATTTTAAACTTTTTTTGGTTAAGACGATATGACATCAAATCGTCTTAAGCATAGAAAGTTAATTATATAATGTACTCTAAATTAAACGTTTAATAAAAATTGCATTTTTAAGAAAGAACAAAAAAATTATACTTAAAATGATATGTTAAGAATTTTTTGTTTAATAGGAAACTAATAAAACATGATAAAAGATAATTCTTTTTTCTTAAAATGTGAAGAGGCATGGCATTATAAACTAATTATGTAATTGAATGCCTTGTAAATAAACTGTATTTTTACTTGTTTCATCTTTTAATAATCATTTTAAACATATTCCTTGAACAAAAAACTTTTTTATAATTTTTATGTCGTTTATTTATTTGCAATTGACCAAGATGACAAACTTAAGAGCTAAAAATAATAATAACAATAATGTGTCGAAAAAAAATAAATAATAACGTATACTTAAAAGATTTAATTTAAAGATAAATATAAGATATTTATGTGAAAGAAATACTTATGATATTTAACGTATGAGAAATCTTGTTATTTCTGAAGATTAAAATAAAATTATGTATTTAAATAAGTATTTCATCAAATTGAAACATATTATTTGCATGAGAAATTTAAGTGGATTCATCCTATATTATTATGAGAAGAAACAAAACAAAAATCCCATGCTTTTATAACAACTTGAGTTACAAATGTTTACTTTAAATGAATAGTGTAATAGTTCATCTTCTTTGTTTATAATATTTGCTAAAGAACATCTGCTTAACTTTGATTTAATCCTGTTTATTCAAGACTTATTTCTGATTAACAGATGTTTTCTCAATTCCTTATATGTTGCTAATAGACGGAAGAATACTTTTCAGTAATCTTTTTTTTACTTGCTATTATTTAAAAGCACTCCACACATTTTCTTAAAATATCTGGAATTATTCGAAAACGTTTCTTTAAAGAACAAATTCTAGCATTGTCATTGTTAAAAAAAACTCTAGTGTAAATAATGTTCCCCACATGCGTTCATAATCAACAATAGACAATTCCGTCTTCATTGTGTAACTGAATTCTGAAGAACAAAAAATAAATAAATAACAGTGTAATTTCATAATATATAAAAAAAAAAAACGAAAAACGTCGTCGTAGATCTCTTTATTTGATGTATAAAAAAAGCTGCAGGATTACTTAAAAATTTGTCGCGTTACTGCATGTAGCAATGACTCAAAGCCATCGCAAATCGTGCCAGAAATAGCAACAGCAACGTCCTCCCAATGCTTTTTTCTTTCTTTCCCCTACCCAAGTTAGTTCCAAAGAGATCTGACTACGCAGGTACATTTGAGAATGGGAGTCACAGCACCCATAGCACTAAGACCAGATCTCGTCAGTTCCATAAATACACTCTATCCTATGGGAACTCCCGTGGAATTAGAAGATAATGTCGCATTAACCACTTAGCCGCAAGTTAGCTACTGTGGAAAAGTTTAGCTTCTGCATGGCAGGGCAAATGCTGGTAATAATCATTAGCAAAGCTGTTGGGGAACTTCGACCAATTGTAATATTTTTATCCGCCGTTTAGAAGGTCCGTCTGCACTTGCGGGAAATGGCTCGACTGTTGATAAAATACTCAAGCACGCAACAAGTATAGTTCTGTACAAAGTATCTTCAGTGGATTATTGTTATCACACATAATTGATATCCAGGAATAGGTACTCACTTCATTTTATTTAAGAATTTGGAGACTATTATTTAATAAAATGTTTAAACTGCGATTTTGTTTATATACATTGATTTGTGATTTAATGATGTAAAAATGTTTTTATTTAACATTTTTATATTTTTTTTATACTTTGACTTATTGCGTATTATTTTCATTATGTAGCAAGATCTAAATAAAATAATTTCATTTTTTTAATTTTTATTAAACTTTGAATAATGTATGTTGCATTGTATTTTTAACATAAAAAATATTTTTATTAGTAAAATAATTAATAATTATTCTACGACTAAAGTCTGTAGCACTATCAATATATTCTTGAGCATTTTAACGATGCATTTTTTATAATTTTTTTATAATACTTCCAGGTACGCAATCCCCCTTTAATGTAATGATATAATTAATAATGAGTTATATAAAATGAATAATAATGAATGATATAAAATGAAATGTATAACTATCAATACATTCTTGCATTTTAACAATTTTTTTTAATAACACATGTAGGCCATTTTCCATAAATAAAATGTGTGCACGTCTTCAAACTTATGGCCACTTCCTATTTTGGTCCGGATGGATTTTTTCCTTAATATTTAGTATTTTAATGAATCGGTGTTTTTTTTTTTTCATACGAGTCAGTTTTATTATCTAGCTTGAATTTGTTGATTGAACCGGTGTTTGATTTTTTTACTTAATTTTATTAAATAAGTATTCATTGAAATATGGAAGTTGGCATAAACGACGTAATCGATGAATTGGCAAAAGAGAAAAGATTGAGTTTTAATTTATAATTTGTTTGCGTAATTTTTTTTTTTTTTTTTAGAATTAAAAAAATAATTTGTATTATTTTTTTAGAAATAAAATTTAATTTTTATTTTTTGTGTAATACTTTCATATATTTGTATCTACTTTTATCTTTTTATAGGTTTCAACTAAATTAGTGCAATGTAAAAGTATTAATGAAGTAATTAATATATGGGATTTTGACATCAGATAACTTTTTTATTCCTTATAATTTAATATAACCTATTTTCATAAAAATTATGATTTATTTTGTTGAGTACCCTATCCTCCCCACCCCACCCAAGACAAAATCGTGAGCGCGCTCTTAAATATATGTATTTACTTCTAACTAACTATATATGGATGTAATATAAATAAAAATTGATAAAATATTTTGCATGAGTGCATAAACACATTTTTGTAAAATGTTAATTGTACTTCATAGCTCAATGTAAACTATTAAATGAAATTTATATGAAAAATATTTGCTTAAAAAGCAAATATATCTCATTTATTATTTTTTTATATTGCAGCCTATTTTTTTACTGGAAAATTAAAAATAAAGAAATCTTAAAGGCGTGTTCCCTTTAATAAAAAAGAATCCTTATTCTTGTGTTTAATTACATAATATGTTTATAAAAAGTGAATGTTGTCGTTTTCTTTCCCATTACAATAACTTTAAAACGAGATTTTTCAATCTAAAAAATTCGCATCAAAATATTTATATTTAATCCCAAATTGCAAGCATAATTCTAGTTATTTCATTTCTTAATGTATTGAAAACATTTTGTTATTTATTTTAATTTCTTAAAAACATATTCAACCTCAATTATTTTCCTGTTATTTCTACATGTATTCAATATTGGCCTTGTTCTTATAAGAAACTGGTTGTTTGTACTTTGTTAAATGAACGTTTAGATATCAAGATAAAATAATACTAAATAGTATGTTGTAGTTCTTTATAACTCATTAGAATTATTGGCAGAAATAGATTGTTTAAAAACTTTAAATATTTTATTTTATTTTGGTGGTACATTGAGTATATTTTCTAATACTTAATAGTTTAGTTGAAATAATTCGAAAGAAAAAAAAAATGGCAAAGAAATATTTGAATTACTTTGGACTTTTTTTGAAGCATTCTTATTAGGATTTTGAAACTTAAACGTGTTTTTCCTATCTTTTCAATTGATTTTAAGAATTTAAATAGTTAAAACGAAAAACAATTTTCTAAAGAGCTTTGCATTTTATTGTAAACAAACCAAAAACGTAATAATATTTTTCTTTCAGATAAAGTACAGGAAAACGTAAAACTTTTTATTCTTATAAATAAATGCTAATATCTTAAAATTCTTTGATGTTTGTTTTAGAAAAGTTGAATACGAAATTTTTTTTTTTTAATTTTGTAAAGTTTATAATGCATTTGCATTTTTGTAGTTTATTTAGTGAAAATACTAAAATTTTTATGTATTTATGTAGCATGTTTGTTTAAATTGTTTTTCTTTTGTTTTTAGGTAAGTCCTGCTTTTGCTATTTATTGTATAAAATAATATCAGGTGAGAGGAACATTCATTTTTAATATTTTAACAATCTATAAATCATATAAATAATTTTATAAAGGAAAATATATATTAGAAATTTTGCAATAGTAATTTAATTCATTAAATATCGCATCATTTGTTATAAATTATAAATATGTTATTTTGTACGATTCATTTATTTCCAATTCATTTCATTGTATTCTAAACCTTATTCATTTTTTTAATGTTTTAACTATTTATAAATGATGTATATAACACTATTTTTTGCAAATGAAAATATTAGAAATTTTGCAATACTAATTTATTTCATTAAAATAACTCATCGTTTGTTATGAATTATAAATTTATTATTTTGTGCGATTCATTTTTAATTCATTTCATTGTATTGTAACAATTTTAATTTCTAAAGCATGTCTTTATCATCGTATATTTTTATCTGTTAATAAGATAAGAAGTTAGCAACTGATAAGAAGTTAGATAAACTGTATAGAAATATTTATTAACATAAATAGCTTATTATTCAAATAAAGAAAAAAATTTTAAATTTTAAACTTATATTTACTACTTACTTATGTTTGATGCTTACTTATACTGATACTTATTAATATACTTTATACTTAATCCTTAAAATATTCATTGATGTCGTAAATAATCACAAAGTTCTTTAAAACCTATATTTTTTTCACGTTTTATTAAACCAAGTAAATTTCGGCATAATATCTACAAGAAAAATAAAACAGTTGGTTAAATTAGTTAGATCTTCTAGTAAGTTAGATATTCATGAACTTTCCAATCAATGACATTTAGCAGAATTGGTATCCATTTAAATAGTGACATCATGTTACCCTGGAAGGTAGAAAATGAAAAAAAAAAATAAACCAAAAGGACATATGAAAAAAAGACATTGCAAATACAGAATTCTTTAAAGATGAGCAATAATAAATCAAACCCAAACTTATACTTATTATTTACTTATACTTGATATTTATTATTATACTTGATATTTATTATTATTATACTTGATATTTATTATTATACTTGATACTTATTCTTAAAATATTTATTTGATGCCATAAATAACACAAAGTTCTTTAAAACCTACATTTTTTGCATGTTTTATTATACCAAGTAAATTTCGGCATAACTCCAAAAAAATAAATAAATAAATAAAAAACTCTCTAAGTAAAATAAAAACCGTTCGTAAAATTAAAATTAGTTAGATGGTAAGTTAAATGTTCTCGTTAGTTAGATGTTGGTGCACTTTCCCATCAATGATATTTAGAAGAATTAGTATACAATTAAACAGTGACATGACACCATTTGAATAGTGACACCATGTTAACCTTAAACCAAGTAAAGAAAAATGAATTAAAAAAAGTAATAAAAAATAAATAAGATACATAATGCTTACTTATACTTGATACTTATTATTATGTAATACTTGATATTTATTATTATACTTGATATTTATTATTATACTTGATATTTATTATTATACTTGATACTTATTAAGAAAAATAAAACCGTTCGTAAAATTAGCTAATTAGATAGATATTCCAGTAAGTTGGATGTTCCAGTTAGATTTTCGTGCACTTTCCAATCAATGATATTTAGCAGATTTAGTATCTAATTAAACAGTGACACCCTGTTTACCTGAAAGTAGAAAAAAGGAATCAAAAGTAACGCAATAGAACATAAAACTTGAAAAAAAAAAGGCACGCCAAATACAGAATTCTTTTAAAAAGAAAAACAATAAAGCAGACCCGTTGGGAAAATTGAAAACACCACTGAGATGCTCGCAGCACAATTGAAGCAGGGAAGAATAACACTTTTCACATGACCTAACGCCATTTCTCTTTATTTTTTGCTGAGCAGGGGGAACTCTTCTTCTCAAATCGATATTTCCCCCAGTTTTTAACAACGTTGGCGAAACTACGTCACGCCAAACACAAAATACGAGAACGGATCTTCTCTCGCAAAGAAAGCACACTGCCACACACAAAAGATGCGATTAATAAGACTCATATTTCAGTCATAAAAGAACGGAAAAGGGGACTCCCCACTAGAAGTACTTTTGATTTAGACTCGGTTTATAGAGATCTGAAATTGGAGCAAACTCTTACATACAAATCACATTTACAATCCTCATGTTACGGAGGCAAATACATTGTTATTTACTGCACATACTGTACCATAAACTGCCTTTATTTTCAGAGAAAAATCGCTCAAGGCAGTATAAAGTATTTATTTAGTTTCTTTAATGTTTTTAAATTTTTTTTCTATTGCATTGTATAGTATTGTATTTTATATTTAGCATTATCTATGAATGGTATAAAATCTTGTTGATAATAATTGTAGCCAACTATCAATGAAATTAAAATTGTTCTCTAATTCCTTTCAATCGTTCTCTTTCAATGACAGTTTTTGTACACAAACTACTGCATATGTAATATTCAGTTAAATTCTTTTTTTCTTCTGGGTAATCATTTATTTGGGGTCTGATGACCGAGTGACTAGCGCCCTGGCACTTGTTACCACAGGCTTTCGGGTTCTAGTCCAGGCGGTGATATAAATGTTTGTAGTGGCTCGGAATCCACTTTAAACCTGTAGATCCCGTTATAATATGATGAGCGTAGGTTGACAATCCCACCCCGTAAAAAAGGAAACATCTCCTGCTTCGAATATGCCATTAGGCAAATGGCCTTGGTCCATCATAGATTGTAGTGCCAAGGGGTTTCTTAATAAGAATAATTATTTCGTTTTTATTAATTATTATTATTATTATTATTAATAAACTGACGTTACATTTATTCACTCTGTGCTTTTGGTCTTCCTAGTCTTTTTATAGATGAATTCTTTTAAAGAATAATTCATATAACAAGTATTTCTTGTAGACATTTTAAAAATTATTTCGTTATTGTTATTATTAATACGACTGAGTTACAATTATTCTTCTGTGCTTTTGGTCTTCCTATATTAGCAAATATGAAAAAAAACATAAAAAAGCACCTACAAAATAGTATCATCTACATTCAAAGTTATGGTATAGAAATTTGCATCAATGTTTAATTTTTTTTTTTTTTTTAATATTTCGTGAATTTTTATAATTATCAGAACTTTATAGCAAATATAGAAAACTAGCCTTTATTTAAATTTCATAGTTATATAAAGTATCTTTATATACATATATATATATACAGATAGATAGATAATCTGTGTCGTAATATGTAATAATAGTAATAATTTTCTTAATTAACAACGTAACAATAAAAAAAAACAATATAAAGTGTTACAAAGGCGCTTATTAATTCTTCTCTCTACTTGAACTTGCACCATACACACTAACGATTCCAAAAACAGTATCCTTCCAAAATCATAAAAAAAAATAATAATACTCGGCGGTACTTTCCAGAAAGCAGCACTATAAAGCAGTCGCATCACGCTGGAGGTTAAAGCTCCCGTAAGGTATAAATCAACTTTGTGTACACATGGTGAAAGACTAATGCTTGTAGCATCACTAACACTTGAAATCTTGTGTTCCGCCCACAAATTTTACGGCCAAGGCGGATTTTTCTTCGCCAAGCCAAAGATAAAAACGCATGCTTCTGCATCGCCATTATTCAGTTTGTTCAAGGATTTGGACCAAAATGGTAAACGATCCATATTTTTTGATTTTATAGAGACACCTTGGAACTTGAGATTACCATTATGGGTTTTCAGTTACGTTTGTAGCTATCTATGCAATCCGGTATGATGTATAAGAATTTTTATTCCCTTATGGACTGTTGAGAAAGTTGTTGCCTGTGATATGAATAAGTTTAGCTGAAGATGTTGCAGACTTGAACATTTGTTCATTCTTTTCTACTATAAATGAGGATCATTTGTAATAAAAAATCGTACACCATTCACTTTTACTTATCTTTAGTCTCTATTTTAAATTTAGTCTATTTTATCTCTTTTATTTTATCTATATTTTGACTTATCCTTAGTCCCTTTTTCAGTTTATATCTTGGTAGTATTTTTTAATTTTTTTTTTTTTTTTTTTTTTTTTTTTTATCATGGCCCTGTTTCAAATTCGAAATCATTTACAGACAACAAAAAGATCATTATCGTACAACGAAGAATCTTTGATTCTTTCAGTATCTCACAGAATCTTTCATTTGTTATTTAAATAATATGATTCATTCCAAGCATTACGCAGTGTTGTATATGTAAGTTAGTATATATCATATTCAACGTGCATATTCAAATCTTAATTAATTTTATAGTTCATATGTTATAACATGCATTAACTATTTAAAGCATTTTGAATTAACTTCTTCGTTTTTTTATTCGATTATTCCACTAAGGTACGTAAAAGAGAAAAACGCCGTTTTCAAATAAAAGATAATCAAAAAAAATTTCTTTAAGCGAAGCTAAAAAAAAAAAAAAATTTTTTACCTATCTTTGGAAGATAATATATTAAAAAGTATCAAATCACTTTTAATACATTTAAGATTTTGTCTCTATGACATCTACAGCATTTTTCTATTCTAAATGTTATAATATGGACTAATTATTTAAATTATTTTGAATTAACTACTTTTTTTATTCGATTATTCCACTAAGGTATGTGAAAGCGAAAACGCTGTTTTCAAATAAAAAGATAATCCAAAATTTCTTTAAGCAAAGATAAGGACAAAAAAAAATCTTTAACCTATCTTTTGGAAGATAATATATTAAAAAGTATCAAATCTGTTTTGATACATACGTTGAATTCTATTGCATTTTTCTATAATTCAGAAGTCGCTACACGTACCATATTTTTAGATCCAACATACCCCAATTTTCCAAATTTCTTCAACCAATGGTAAGACGAGTTCTTATCAACTGAATCTCGGAATTCGATTTGGTTACGTCATCATGGACAATCACGGACTGAGGTTCTCAACGCACCAAACGAAGCTTGTGACTTTTCCATCCAGTATTTTTATCTCAACCAAAGCAGTTAAAATGGCTGGCAAGCCGTAGCTGTCACAGTGTTTACAAAATATGTACATCTTTCGCACGTTATTTGAATGGGCCATACGATGCTTTCACTCAGCGACCGACCCTTATCTAAAGAACGTTTAAAACGATGCCTCTTCAGCGATGACGGATGGACGATAACTCGGTTAGGGTTACGATATTTCGTGTTTCGTATTGTAATTGCTAAGTGTAGGTACAGAGTTTTTTTTTTTTTTTGGTAAAAGACGCTAATGGGTTGAGATAAATGAGTTGTGTCGTTGTTGAAGGGCAATCATTCTTGCTTGGTAACATTGTGGTTTTCATTTAAGATATTAGTTTTTTGAACTTGTTGATAACTGATTCATGCAATTTGTTAAAAAAAAAAAAAAAAAAATAAATAATAATTTTTTTGTAAATTTTTTTTTTTTTTAATATTTCAGAGTGACATTGAAGGGTTTACTACAAAAAATCTGCGCTGTTTTTATGTATGAATCTGCATTTCGTTGTTTGCGATATGTTTTGGCTAATTTATTGGTGGTTTTTTTTTTTTTTTTTTCCCCAAGAATATACGATAAAAGATTTTGTAGTATTTTTTCTTGCTGTTAAAAAAAAAATAAAATAGTGCTTATAAAAGTGATTAATTATTTATAAAAATTACAAAACGCGAAAGAAATGTAAAACCAATCAAACTGTGTTATGTATTTTCCTTTTATAAAAAAAAATTATTTAACGTATTAATATTTTTAACAAACCCATTACAAAAGGATATAAATATATTTTTCTTTGAACAATTTCAAATTTTTAGAACAGTAAAAAGTTTTTTTGTATGATAGATTAAATTTTAAAAATAATTTAACAGACATGTTATTTTATAAACTGTACATATTTAAATAAATATCTTATAAGTCGGTTACAATTAAATTATTTTGTATTGTTTTTTTTTTAAACAAAAAAGGCTTCTTAGTTATGATTTTAATATTTAAAAATGTTTAAACCATTATAGGTTTATTATCATTTCATTGTTATATTAAAATTTAGGAAAATAACACTCATTTTCTTCTTTATTGTCGCAACAACCCCTTGGTAGGCCGAGGACCCAAAGGCCCGTATACCTACAGGCAGATTTCTAAACATGAAATGTTTTCTTTATACGGGGTTGGGCCGTCAGCCTTTGGCCCAGCGATCATATTGGCCTGGGACATATGGTTTAAAGCGGATTTCAAACCACTACAAACATCCATGGCATTGCAGGACACCGAGCATCAGAGAGCTAGTCACTCAACCATTAGGCCCCCTACACTCATTTTTCTTTTTACTAATAATTAACGTAGGCTTACACGTGAGTTTTTAAAACGAATTATTTTTTTTTAAATAAAAATAGTTTCTGAAGTTTTATAAACATTTTAAAAACACATAAAAAGTGAAAAAAAAAAATTTAGCACAAACCTACCAGTTAAAACTTGACTTCATAAAGAAACTCAGCAAATGTTGTGATCATTTACCATCCACAATTTTTCTGCGAAAAACAAAAAAAAACTTCATCATTACTTTTTTTTTCTTACCTTTGACAGCACATGCTCCAAAATTCTTCTAACCCAAAACTTTACCCCAAAATCAATAACGGCACCAACCCTAAACTAAATAAACTGAAAAGTTCTTCTTCTTGACTCCTTCCTCATTATTAAAAGTCGGGCAAAAGTTTCCAGAGAGATCAGATTCACCGATATATTGATGCACCAAATCCCGAACAGTGCTTTAATTTCATTCTTCATTAATCATATCTCTCGAGCCGAAGCGTTAGAAACACACACACATATACATACTCTTCGTTTAAGGCCATAAGTGGGCGTTAGATAGGACCACCTGATATTCCGTGACTACAGCATGGAGGCATTGGGGGTACCACAAACTGGTACCCAATCTCTGCAAGGCGCTCGTGACCCGGCGTGTGTCGTGTCTCTGGATGGTTAGGTGGCACGCGAGGGAGGGGGTCACACACCCTTCTACTTTGAAAATGCCAACCCCCTTTCCCGTCAAACCGTCTCAGGCAAAAGGTCTGTCAGATCTCAAGTGACTTAAGTTCATGAATGATAGAATTGGAGGTTTTAGTCATTGAAGAGGTTTAAGTCAGTGAGGAATATTTTGTTTTAATGAAACATTGTATGAAATATTGAAATCATTTTTGATGATGATTTTACTGTCACCTTGACAATATTGTAAAGTGATTATGTGAAAATGTCATAGTGATTTTTTGTGCAAGTCAGAGGTCAAAAAGGTCAAATTTTTTTTTTTTTGGAAAAATGATTAAATAAAATTAAGACAATCAGGAAAAATTAATTAAGACACGGAAGATTAATTTTCATCAAAAATCCATGATTATAAGATACTCAAGTTGAAATGATGTTTTTCATTTGAGTTTTTATGATTATTTTTTTAAATACTAGTTCACTTTACAAATAAGAATCACTTCGAGCTATACTTACTAATTTTTATCACAATTACTATATTATCACTGATTATTAACAGTGATTTATTAATCACAACTGGCGGCCAGTTGGCTAGCGCTTAGCCTTTGGCACCATAGGCTTCAGGCGGTGGGATGGATGTTTGTTAGTGGTTAGAATGCAAAGCCGTAGGACCCGGTCTAATTAGCCTAAAGTGTGCACAAAATGACCTTAGAGTTACAAACAAAACCAAATCTTCACAACTGTTGTACTATGGTATTTATTATGATAACGTTTTATTATTATACATTTGTTTTTAGCCCAGTTAATATTATTTTTTGAAGAAACATAAAAAAAGAAATATTTAAATAAAATTGCAATTTATTCGACATAGATTTAAAATCGTTTTTAAAACCAACTTTTAAACAAAAAAAAAAAAAAAAAAAAAATGATAAATATCTGTAAACAATAAATGATAAATCAATATTAAATAATAAACAATATATCCATATCCATTTACACGTAATTGAATTCAAATTAAAACAGCTGCCTTTCATTTATTTTAAAACGATGGTATTTAAATTACATTACAGAAAAATAACAATAAATATGCAAAAATATTTCACATTCAAAGATATTAATAGAACTCATAGTTTTAGTTCATAAGAGTTTTTTATTCCTATATGGTTAGTTGTGCTAAAATTAAATCACATTTACATAATATTGCCGAAAGCGAAATTTCAAGGTCAACTTCAACCTTTTGAATAACTTAGCATAAAAGTGTCACGTAGCTAAATTGGTTTCGATTTTAATGTTACCCTTTCAACCATTTGACATATCTATAAAACAAAGTATTGGGAATTCATTTATAAATTATCTTATATATGAAGGAGGTCATATAAAAGGTCATTTGAAGGAAAGTCATATCACGTGAAGTGATATGGAATATAATTTCCAGTCAAATCAAATTTATAATAAAATTGGCTGATAGGGTGAGGCCGTTTATTATTTTTTATTTATTAACTTTTAATTAAGAAAAAATATCAGCCAATATATTAAAAGAAAACCTTTAATGTAAATGTGCTCACAAAGATAACATTAAGTTAACATTAACATTGTGTGTTAAAGATAACATTTCATAATTAGAATAGATAAAAGGCCTTAATGTAATCCTTCAAAAATCAAATATATGTTTGGTTACATTTTTGTTGTTGTTGTTTCTTATCCCACTTGGTACACAGCAACATATAGACCAAGTCCATTAACACGTGTGGTCTCATAGAAGGAGCAAAAGGGGGCAGCTTCTGTTGTGATGGATACCTGTAGGTATAAGTTTAGCTTGGCTCTGTGACGCTAACTTTTGCGGGGTAGTATTGTCAGTTCTATAATTATATTAGACAGGGAACTACGGCTTAAAGTGAATTCCGAACCACTACAAACATCCATGGCACCGCCGAAACTCGAATCCGAAATCTATAACACCGAGCGCTAGTGCCGGTGACATTTTAATATCCTCAATGAACGTATTCATCATTGAACATCACCACCAGATGGCGCCAGTCACTAAATATATAAAAAATTATTTTAAAAAGTTAGAAATTAAATTAAAAAAAAAATATCTTGGTTTAATTAAATAATAATAAAACAAGATTTTTCACAATTTTTTGCTGCATATAGGTAAAAATAATATAGCTTTTACACTATGCTGAAAATTTCAAACATACATACGTCTATTTTTACATATATTACTAATCCTTATATGATACGATGTCTACATGTTAGTATTTACATATTCTTAAACATGATACATGATGAAATTGTATTGCTAAATACAAAATCTATGAAATAAGTCTTAATTTTAGTATCACGTTTAAGAATATGTAAATACTAACATGTAGACATCGTATCATATTAGATTTAGTAAAATATGGCAAGAATAGATCCAAATCGACTTGAATCACTTTTAAACTGAGAGCGGCGTGTGTTGTAGTCAGTGAAAGGAGGAAAGTCTTAAGTGGTGCCTTCTCCTAAAAGTGTTTGGGGGAATTTTTCATGCTTTGGTGTTTTGTTTGTTGGCCGCAACCTATCTTCACAGGTAGATTGGCTACCGGTGAGCTTTCCGTGCAGTCACGCTTGTAAGGGGGAAAAAAACAACGTTTGATGGAGGAGTTTCAATTTAGACCGTTCGGTTTTTTAATTCAGTTTCGTTTTTGGTCTTTGGAACAAAGCATTCATTATTCCATAGTTTTAAATTGTTTTTATGTACTGCAGAAGGATTTCTGTTACTATGATTTTTGCTAATGTTTTGAACTTGCTTTCAGCAAACTTTTAATTGTGTGAGCTGTTTACGAAGCTAATTGAATTTTTATGGCAGTTTACGAATCGTTTACTGTGAATCGTTCAAAATCCTATTTTTCAACCTGTATAGGTTACAATTAAAAAAGAATATAATGCAACTTTGTGTTATTGAATTTTTTTAGTGGATATCATTTTTTGCTGTTTGAAATATTAGTCACTTATTTCAGAAATATCTATTTAATATTTTAGTTGAAAGCATAGTGTAATATTTAATTGATTGCTAACTACTGATAAATAGCATGTTGGTGTTACAGATATTTTTCTAAAGTGTATTGTAAGTCCCACAATTTATAAAAAATTCTTAATGACGATTTGCCAGATTGACGGAGAACCTTGGTTGCATAACAACCTCTATCTCCTACTTGTGGATGAGAGAAGTTTCTTAAGATTTAAGCCCATTAATCAGATAAAAAAAGGAATAAGATGTGTATAATAATTATTATTATTATTAAGTAAGGAATAAAAGTTTAAAAGAGAAAAAAAGTAATAAAAATAATAAAAAACCGACTAAGCTGCTAAAATAATAAATAATTTTCCCAAAAAACTTACTATTGGGGACTGATGGCCGAATGAATATCATTCTGGCGCTCGGTGGTACAAGTTTCGAGCTCGGTACAGATCCCGGTTGTGCCATGGTTGTTTGTAGTGGTTCGGAATCCACTTTAACGGTAGGTCCCATGTCTAATATCACTTTTAGAACATCACGGAGCCCTGTTTACGGGTGCTCCATCACAACAGAAGCTGCCCCCTTTCCCTCCATCCATGAGTAGATCGCTCATGGGATGTCCGCCCCGCACTACTGGACACTGAGGGTTAGTCACAACAAAAGATTTATTACTATACTTTTTTAAAAAAAAACTGTAGTTTTCTGCTAAATTAAATAATCACGCTGTAGAAATAAACAATGATTCCTTTTAAAATTTTATTACCAAAATTATGAAAATTTATATACATAATTATAATTCACATTTTATCTCTTATAACTTTATATCTGAATAGGAGAACATGAAAACATCTTATTTTGAAGAAAACATTTTGTAAATAATATTATAAAACTTTTTATTAATCTCCATGGTAAAAAAAAAAAAAAAAAAAAGCATAATTATTTTTCATAAAGCATAATAATACAAAAATTAAAATAATCATAAAAAAATACTGAAAATAAAGAAATCCTTGTGTGTACCATTACGTGAGTTTCGTCGTTTTTGTGGTCATTGACGCCGAGCGTTATATTGTTTTCGGTTGTCTAACACAGCAGAAAGTTTTACGATTGCATGATTCCACAGTAGACCGGGCGTCGCATACAATTAGTATTTACCAAGGATTTTTTTTTTTTTTTCGCCTCATTCCGTGACTTGTCTCAAGTTAATGGCGGAGGACTCTTGTTTGCTTTTTCAAGCAGCACGCAACAGACTTAAATTCATTAACAGTTTTATGCTTTTGCGGATTGAATAAGAAATGTAAGACAGATGTAAATACAAATTTCCACTTCAAATAATTTATTTTTTGTACCCCAGATAGAGTAAATGTACTTGTAAATTGGTTGGTACCAGATCGTTGCAAACTACACCAAGGGATTTTTTGTGATAAGTTAGAGATCTAACTCTTTCGTGACTTGATAATGGTTTGAATTTTTGCAAACATTTGTATCCACTATCTTTGTATGGGTTGAATATACTCCGCTATTTTAAACTGGATACTTTGAATTTATTTTTATAGTTGCCTTCAACAATTCATTATACATTGTTCATTAGTTTTTGGAAACATAAAGCATGTTTCCTACTATTTCAATTCAAATCTTCCATTCTTGTAAACTCATAGAAGGTTCTTACATTTCTGGTATATTATTATATTGTATAGTAAAATATGAAGTAATAATTTTTATACGTTTCTTCTTTACTGGCATTACAGGCACAACAGCTCCCATCTGTCTCGCTCCAATGTCAATCTCTTTCAGTTAATAATTTTCAGTTGTCTAAGATCCTCTTAGACACTATCCATCCACCCTTCCTTGGTCTTCTTCTCTTCCTATTGTTGGACAATTTATATAACATAATACTTTTAATGATGTTTCCTTCATCTCTGCCAGCGGATTCTTTGTGATTTGATGTATCTCCAATTTTATACTTTTCACAACTTAAAAATTATGAAATAGCACAACAACTAATTCATAACGATTATTAATTTAAGATTAATAATCTAATTTAATTTTTTAATGAATCATGACTATATCAGTTTTCCCCCAAAATGATGTCAGATGACAAGCTTTACGTAATTATTCTATTGTAATCTATTTTTCCCCACTAAGTTGGAAGTTGCCAATGCTTTGAAGGAATTGGAACCTTCATTTGTATGTACCTTATTTTCAAAAGTATCACCATCTACATGAAAGACGCATATATTTCTTTATTTCATTCAGTTCGATTTAAGCAGATAACTGAAAATCTCTTGCCTCAAATCTTATTTGTTCGTCTTGCATCATAATCCTAACTGTCCTTTTCACACACAATCTGTCCAGCCACCGATTTCCGACAGGGAACGAAACTGAATTATCCAACACCCCCTATCGTCTGGAGGTTACCACACCCTTCTAATTTCAAGCTGCCATTCATTCGTCTCCTCAAGCTAGTTGAGGGGCCAACAGTCCCCTCTTTGCCCCCAAGACACTCGAAAAGCCGCCAACTCAATTTTCCTTCCAGGTCCCTCTTGGGTTGATCCCCTCCTTCCCCAGAAACTTCGAATCCCGATGATTCCCGACAAAGCAATTGATTGGAACTCGTCGAAACCCTCCTTTTCTTGTTTACTGTTTCCACCATCCCGATCCCTGAAGATTTGGCACATTCTCTTCATCCCCGTCCTCCCACTCTTGTGCAATTCTTCGTCTTCGTCGTACAGTGGATGAATTGAGCTGTGTGCAAAGGATGGTCCAGAACTTTTGCTCCGCTTGGCGAACTTCGCGGAAGGGGCCGTCACGATTGACAAATTAGGGGTGGATTTTGGGGGTGGTCTCTCTCTCTCTCTCACTAATGCCTGTTTTTGTTCTCCTGGCACAAACTCACTTTGTCGCTCAACTGGGGATGATTCATGAGGGAAGGAATTAGTGTTAGCAGTAATTTTCCTTGAACAACTACTGCTGAGTATTCATTATCACTGTTTGAAAGGGTTTACTGCCATCATATTGTTCTGCTCTTTACTGAAAGTTTGAAGGCTCTTTGTACATAAATTTTATATTTCTATGAGTTGTACTCATTGTAGTAAATTGATCGTTTTTGGAATTACACCATGTTAAAACTAAAGTACTTAGTTAAAATGGTCATAATTATTGTTGCATAAAATACATACATAAATATTGATAAATTTTTACATTAATTATGTTCTACTTTAACTTGTTATTGTTTTTAACTTCAACATTTTGTTGCTAGAAAGGCTTTTTTAATTATATAATTTCATTGAAACAATATTTTCAAGACAAATTCGTTAAGTGTAACTTGTCATTTATTTGAATTATGCATCTTATGCTTAACGTTGCACTGCAATTATTTTGCAGCGGCCTGGTGGCCAATTGGCTAGCGCTCAGACCTTTAGTACCGCATGCTGTAGATTCAAATCCTGGCAGTGGCATGCATGTTTGTTAGTAGCTCGGAATCCAAGTTAAACTGTAAGTCCCGGTCTTATTAGCCTTGAGTGTGCAAAAAATGATCATTGTGAGACAAACCAAACCAATTATTTCGCAAATAAAATATCTCTAATGTATTTAAGAATGTATCATCATTGATTATCAAGAATACTTATATATAAATCTTCTTAAAGTAAATATAATGAGTGTTGCAATTTTATTTTCTTATAAATATCCTCAGTTAATCTCGGTCTCAATTAATTATCAAGTAAGGCGCATATTATGAAGTAGGTCTAAATAAGCATTGCATTCAAATTTTAAGGATTATATATAAAAATTTACATTTATTTTACCTTTTGCAATTAAAGTATTATATATTAATATTATCTGATAAGAAAGAGTGCCATAACGACTTTACTTTTAAGTTTTGTATTCTTAAATACGCAACGAATATTGAGCATCTAATATTTTTATTTAATTACAACAATGTACCTTAAGGACCACATTAATTAGTTTCAGCAATCTACCTTTACCATTAATAACCTGAAACAACATTAGTCAGGACATCAAGAGACACATATTCCCTATCGGATCTTAATGTATATCTATTTGGTGCTTTTATCACTTTAACCCTATTTACTTCCTGACCAAAATACTATATGAACATTTTCTTATACGATTATTTTTTTCCCTTGACAGGGACACCGGAAAGAGGTATAAGCGGCTTTTAGTGCTCATCCGCTTCTTTTAGTATAACATCTTCCTTTACTGTCACTCGGTGACGCTAAAAGACAAATAGCCTATTAATTTGGAGGCGTATGGTCGGAACGCACGAGAAAGGAATATTTCTCTGCATTGTGGATCAGGATTTAACCGCACAGTAATGACGGGACGGAATTGGATCGCGAGCCATCTACTTTTGGCTGCTTTTAAGGCTTCTTAAGTGCAGTTTTTGACTTTTCTTCTTTTTTTTTAGTAAAATGAGATATCTTGTTTTGTTTTATGGATATAAAACTGCCATTTCTTTTCTTAAAATAGATGGGAAAATAGTTCTAGTTTTATGGAAAGCTTGTGTGATGGTCTTTGCTTTCTCAAGGATCATGTGTATTTAATGACCTAATATAATATTTCCAAATTTTTAACTTGCAATGATACAGAAAAGTTAAAGAAATATTATCTCCTTGCACACAGCCTGATATCCAATTGGCTAGCGCTCTGGTCTTCTTTGGTATTAAAGTTTTCAGACTCGAATCCTGGCGGTAGCATGAGTGTTTGTTGGTGGTTCGGAATCCACATTAAACCGTAGGTCCCGGTTTAATTAACCAAAGTGCATGAAATGACCGTAAAGCGACAAAAACCAAACCAAATCTCCATTCATCCTCTTTTCAGATATATTAGAAACTGTTAAATTATGTTTCATTTAGTTAGCGTTATATGTTGAATCGATTACACTCATTTTGTTGTCATGACGTTCTGGTTCTTACATAATTTCTTCTACTACATTTTCTGAATGGATGTTTGTTAGTGGTTCGTAATCCACGTTAAACTGTAGATCCAGGTCTAATTATCCCAAAGTGTGCACAAGATGACCGTAGAGAGGGACAAACCAAACGAAACAGATGGCCATTGGCTAGCGCTCTGGCCATTGGTACCAGAGACTTTCAGGTTCGAATCTTGGAGGTAGCATGGGTGTCTGTTAGTGGTTCGGAATCCACTTTAAACTGCATGTCCAGGTTTAATTTTCCCAAAGTGTGCAAAAGATGACCGTTGAACGACAAAGCCAAACTATGTCTAGAGAACTATTTAGAACTACTCTAGAGACAGAAAATATTTATGTACATTGTGTTTTCTTTTTGACTTTCCATTTTCTTGTAACAATCTCCAATAATTTTTCAAAGAATTTAAGTTGACATAAAGAAAACTTCACATCCAAATTCATTTCATAGAAAAAAATTTACCCAACTGATAAAAGAATTCCACCCAGTGTCCTCCAGACATTAATTCCGGCCCAAAGAAACATCCCGGCTGGAAGTCGCGGAAGAAAATCTTTCTTTTGTCCCTCTTTCCACCTTTCGATTTTCTTGTAACAATCACCGATTAAGGGAATAGCACCCAAATGTAATTATCGAGAGGAAAATTGGCGTCTCCCAGCAATGCCCGCGAGTAACGCCATGAAAGGATAATCTTAGGCCCATTTACTTTGATAGGATTTGTCCCTGCGCGAACGAGACCCGGGGTCTGCCCGCGGACAAATTTATTTCTTCTCTTGGAACCTTTCGTTTTTTGTTCTGAACGAATGTGTAAATTGGGACCACCCCGGAATGGAATAGAGGGATTCGGAGGATTGGATGTATCAAGGTTTATTTAGTTTTTTGGACAATCTTCTAGAAGATATTTGTTTTTGTGGGTCCATTTTTTTTTTTTTTATTGTGTGTATTGGATATGTTACGAATACAAACTAAAATCTATCAAATAATTAAATATGGTGTATATAAATCGTACTGATGTAAAGGAAAATTATTGATGTAATTAAAACAGAATATAAAATTTTAAAAATTTAAATTGAAAATACAGAAATAAATAAAAGCTTTTTTTTTCAAAAATAGTACATGGAGACATTAAAAAGTAATACCCAAAGTTTTGTGTGTGTGTGTGTTTGTGTGTATTGGATATATTGCAAGCGTTATATATCATTATATGGTACGAATACAAACTGAAAACTCTCGAATAATTAAATTGATGTACATAAATCGTACTGGTATAAAGGAAAATTATTGATAATTAAAAAAGAATCATAAAAATACAATTTGAAAATACAGGAAATAAATAAAACCTCTTTTTTTGAAAAGTGTATATGAAGGCATTAAAAATAATACCAGACATTTTATATTTGTTTTTACATTAGTATTATTGGTCCATGGACCACCAAAAGATAGTAGAAATAACATGTAGTATGTTGTGCTTAATATAGTTCTTTTACAGAAAACGTTTATATAACTTGCAGATACTTTTTTTTCGAATTATTTATTTATAATATTTTTATTGATATTACAAAAATAATAACTATTGAATTAAATTCTTATAATTCATAATTACGCTCTTGTAATTTTTCTAATATTATAGAACAGTCTATTAATTTTGATTTAAAAATCTTTAGACTTAAATTTGAATAATTAGTTGTTGTAAAAAAAAAATTGTTATAATTTCAAAACTGATGAACGTAATATTTACATTGCCTTGCATCACAATCTTAAGTATTTTTACTTCGTTTTCAATACATCTTTTTGTATACAATAACAATACAATTCAATACATCCTATTATTATTGTATTCTTATAAGCAAATGAAAAAAAGGAAAGGTCATTGTAAAAGTAAAAAGAAAATAGATACTCTTAATTAAACGTATGATATATTAAGAGCGAACAGTATAATTATATCAGTAATTGGCATTTACAGCAGTTGATCCATCACATTATATTCACACCTGCTACATTTTATGATATTAAATGCTTTCGGCTACATTTAAACCACACTTTCTTTTTTACACCTTGTACGAATTGAGTTCGATTTGATACTTCATTCCATCTGTAACATTGTGATAAAATAATTTTTGATGATAAACGACATTAATTCATTTTATTTTCACAACATCATATTTTAACCAATTCCAGTTCCATCTATTACTGAATATCATCTAGCCTGTCTTTCATTAAACCTCTTTGGTTCTATGCAAATACCCCATTTGTCTTTATTTAACACTGCTCCGTTGCGGTTAAAAACTTGCCCAACCGCTTTCTCAGACCCGTAATTAGCGAATAACTTCATTCTTTTTTTAACATGAAAACAATAAATTAAAATATTTTATCTGATTGGAATGGTATCACCAAACGATAAGAACGTGCCTAAAATCAGGAATCGATTATTGGCCGTTTCCATCAAAACGAAATTCTTCTGCGAGACATAATAATTGCTGGCTGCCTTTGACCACAGCTGTATTGCATATGGTCCATTATAGACTCTTCCCTCCCTACTATTCGTATGAGGTAATATTGAGTAATGGTGCGAATGTCCCATTCCCACTTGGGAGTATGGGCAGCTGTCAGGACCACACCTAGAACCCTCGGGTTGTCTCGTGATTTATGGGTAGGACCAAGAATGACAAGACATTCATAGAATGCTGTTTGGAGAATGCTGCCATTTTTGACGACTGGGCGAAATTGAGATGTTACATTGTTGTTGAAGCTATTTTCTGAAGAGATAATAGCTTAGTTACGGGAAAGGTGAGGCAGAAATAATAAAAGTTAATGGTAACATGTCTTGATTATCAAACCTTTTGGATGTTATTCAAATAAATGATATAATTGTTTATACTATTTTATAGAGATTATGCAGAACTAAATTCTCGTTATATAAAACTCTTATTATACCTATTTTAGTCTATGCTAGACTTTGAAGATCTGATTGAGGCCTATTTTGGTATATTTGAGAATATTTTAAAGGCTATTCTTGGAGTTGTTAGAAAAAAGTGATTGTTAGAGAAGACGGTACAACGCAGAAATTTATAAATGCTATAAAGACCCAGATATTGTAAAATTTATTAAGACCAATAGATTAAACTGAGCTGCTCATGTATTTAGAATTAATGACTTAAACCCTGTAAAAAGACTCGTAAAGGCTCCTTTTTTTGTATTTAATTACTAAAAATTTTTTAAACATTTGTTCAATTAACATGATATCACATTCTTTATTTACATTTTAATTTTTTATATACATTTATAACTAATTTTTATATAAATGTATTAAAAAGTTTTTTTTTTGCATGTAGTCTGCAAACCTCACAATTCTGAGCTTTTATACTATTTTATTACAAATAAAATTTGAATTATTTATTTAATCAAGTTATTTTTTTTTTCGCTCACAATATTGTTGAATACATTTCTACGATATTAATGAACACATTATAGATCAATAGAGAATTGTCAGTTTTGAACTTCTAATGTAGCCAAAAAGTAGTAGCAATAGAATTTAATTAACTTAAAAGAGGCATTATTCCACAAATAATTTTTAATTATTAATTTTAATTAAATTTATCGAAAATATTTACACGAAGCTAATTCTTTAGAAAGATAATTTATTTCCTCATTTAAATGGTTAAGAGTTTAGATGGTCTAGGTTTAGAGGGTCTTGTTTCAATTCACCAATTGCTAGTTTAAAACACACTGCTTAATCTGAAAATGGAAGGTGATAAAAATACCTTACAATCTTCTAATAATTTTGTATAATATTGAAATTTTAAGTTATTGAATAAATCTAATATTGATGAAAATAAAGCTTAAGATATTAATTTTAATGCAGTTTATAAATTTGGTAGATTTCATGTTAAACTTCTAAGAAATTATAAGAGCAATAATTTGGAATTTTCATAGTTGTCCATTAATCCTTAGATTAATATGCATACATTTGCAACATATACATTGGTTAATATGCATATTTTTTCAACATATACATTGGTTATATAATATAATATAGTTTTAAAATTATTTGCTGAAAATTCTTTAAAATATTTTAGCTGAAACTATTCTATGTAAACATTCTATTTTCATTTGTAGTCTATGCAAGATTTTCGAATCCCACATTAGTTTATTGTGAGTGTTCTTGCTAAGATCTGAGATGATGCCATTTTAATAACTTTAAACATTATTTAAGTCATTTTTTAGTAAAAAAAGAAACATAAATACTAAAAATACCACCACCCCTTTTCTAAAATGTTGGTAGCAGCCGATTTCCGTTCATGCAAAAACCATTTTGGCGATGTCCCAGAAAAAAAAAAAAAAAAAAAAATATCCCCCTAAAAACTTCGCGTGGTTTATAGTTCGGTGACTGTGGAAAGCAACCTAGGTTGCAGCAATGGGTATTGTACTATCAGCGGGAAATTACGATTTTTTTTTACTTCCTAGTATAAACAGCTGCTTTGTAATTGGGCTTGGGAGTTCACTGGATGTTTAGTGCATTGTAATCACACTTGGCTCTGATCTAATGAGAATAGGCATCTCTATCCGTTTCGTTGTTCCAGAACATCTTTTGTGTGTTCCCAAATTGCCATTCATAGTATGATGAATTCTGCTGTAAATGATGTACAGAAGTTTGCTTTCAAAATTAATTCTTAAATAATATATTGAAATATTCAATGATGTTTATAGAAATTTAACACTAAGCAGAGTGTAACATTTTCAGCAAGATTGCAGCATTCGAAAACTATCTATAAATGCATCTGTTTATAGGCAGACGATTTCTATTTTCAGATTTATTATTACAGTTTTGACAATCATTCAAACAAAGGGAGTTGTTCTTTTATTTATTTTAAAGAATTTAATTAGTAATAACAAAACGATATTTATTAAAAATTATTCATGTTTTTTTATCGGAGATTAAGTGTAATTTATCAATGTTTTATACTATTTGACATTGCTTCTTTATAAAATGAATGTCTTCACTATCAAAAGCAATATTGTAGTATGCAGGTTGTGCAACTGCATTGTCACTGAGTGTAGTTGGGTTGAGATACTTGAGGTACAGGTTGGAGAACACACAGCTTTATGTATACTAGCACAAACACCAGATATATACAATTACAGATAATATATAACACATTTAAAGACATCTAATTATAGATTCATGAAAGGATTCCACTTTTAAGCCGAAAACCAGATACTTCCTCTATGGGTGAGAGCCTGTAAGTTAACTAATATGCAGGGCTACGTTAAATATATTTCCTCTCGAATGAGAGACTGTACATCACCTAAACTTTTCTCATCGGCAGTGCCTGTTGCGCTGTACTTCCTTTTGGGTGAGAGTCTCGAGGCCTACTGTTCATTTCTCCTGAACGTCACAGGAGGCGCTCTTGCCAGTGCGTAGGATAAAGCATGGTTACAATATTTAAGTAACAATTTTTATAAAAATAATAAAATATCATGAAACTTCTCCTAGTGTGTAAAATTTTATATTATACAGTAAATATCTACACATATAAATAGACATATAGATAATTAAAATAATTCCTTTATATATATATATTAATTATATATTTAATCAAAAAGAGTTATTTTGAATGTTACTTTCAACTAACTAATCATACTGAAGATCCTTTAAAGTATTCAATTCAGTTAACGTTTGCATCATTATCAAAAGTAAATAAAAATTAATCGCTTATTAATATTTAGTTACTAGTAAAAACAATAAAAAGTTAACAAAACTCCAGGCAGTATTTTTTTTTATGCAGATTCAAATACATTTCCCAAATTACTTCTTGCTCGATTAATGCATTTTTTTATTTAACAAAACAATGGCATCACATTTTAACTCAACAATGTTTATTGTGTTTAAGCAAAATTAGTAACTTATTAATCCATTATTCTTAAAAAATTAATCGAAACATTTTAAAACCCATTCTGAATCACTGTAGCGGAAATCGATTCGAATTCCTTCCAAGTGAGTGAGATATAATTTACCTGAAACTAAGGATTAAGCACTGAAAATTTTGTTTTCCGCTATGTTAAACTGGGCTAATTAAGTACAATGGCTAATTATTCTAATTCCTGGGGCCTTTTCATTTTCATTTCATCGATTTGAGGCTCATATTTATTTGAAGTACCTCCTAATAAGAAAGCTCCAGCTCTCCGTTACTTCCTCTTACTTATAAGATTCAGGAAATAGACTTTTAGAAATTTCTTATGCAAATTAGATTTTCTGAGGAAAAAAAAAAAGCTTCATTGCTCGTGTTTACGTGTCTTTGATAAAAATTAAGAGGTTTTTTTAGGGGCTGGAAAGGATCTTTCCTGAATTTTCTGCCCTGTTGATTCAGATTTTATTGGTGGATAAAAAATTTATGAGAAAATGCGAGAGTAAATAATTTTTTTCTTTTTTCTTCTAGGTTTTATGCAGTCATTTTTTTATAATAAATCATGTTATATCTAAAGCTTAAAACCGTCTGTCAAATTGAGTTGATGATTTTAAAAATTATTCAATTCCTACTATTAGTTCACACTCTCCCTATATATATATATCTTGTTCAAATTTTTAATCGTTAATAAAATATTTTTATCCACTCAAGTTCAAAATGCATTTTTTGAACTTGTAGTGGATGAAATTTGATATTAATACATTTTCAAATATCAATTCATTAATTAAATTTAATTAATTAATTACAGTTTTTTTAAGATTTAAGTTGCATGTATGTAATAATAGATGGCGCCAGATGTAAGAGGAAAATTTCTACTTTATGTGTAAATGACTTTTCTGCAATATAGTGATAAAAAAAAAGGAGAATTGACTTTAAAAATATTTTTATATATTACTTGTTTTAATCATGAGATTATTTATTAATTATTTATTTTATTTATTATTAATTTTGATTTCTTGACTATTAGTTATTAATTAAAATTATTTGATTCCTTTTATTATTTCTTAAAAGTATTTTGTTTCCTTTGATTATTCTTTATTAATTAAAATTATTTTGATTCCTTTGATTATTATTTATCACTTAAAAGTATTTTGTTTCCTTTGATTATTATTTATTAATTAAAAATTATTTTGATTCCTTTGATTATTATTTATTAATTAAAAATTATTTTGATTCCTTGATTATTTATTAATTAAAAATTATTTTGATTCCTTGAAATGAGTGGGATAAATATTAAAATTTTGTTTTCCGCTATATTAAACTGGGCTAATTAAGTACAATGGCTAATTATTCTAATTCCTGGGGCCTTTTTCATTTTTCATTCCGCTTAAAAATAAGTTACCCATCGATTTGAAGCTCATATTTGTTTGAAGTACCTCCTAATAAGAAAGCTCCAGCCTCCGTTACTTCCTCTTACTTATAAGAGTCAGGAAATAGACGTTTCTAAAAATTTCTTATGCAAATTAGATTTTTCTGAGGAAAAAAAAAAAGTAATGGTATTGCTTGTAAAAAAAGCTCCATTGCTCCTTTCTACATGTCTTTGATAAAAATTAAGAGGTTTTTTTTGGGGGGAAGGATCTCTCCTGAATTTTCCGCCCTGTTGATTCAGATTTTATTGGTGGATAAAAAATTTATAGGAAAATGCGGGAGTAAATAATGTCTTTTTTCTCTTTTTCCAGTTTTGATGCTGTCATTTTTTATATTAAATTATGTTATATCTAAAACTTAAAAGCGTCTGTCAAATTGAGTTGATGACTTTAAGAAATTATTTTGGTCATAAGATCAAAATCATAAGATAATATTTTATCATGAGATAAAATATTTCCCAATTAGAAACGTAATATTATTAGAGTATATATATTTTAAGAAATGGGGGTATTTATGTATTCGGATCAATATTTTCATGTTTCTAATGACCTGAAAATTTTTCTTAAAAAGGTTTCTTTAATTTATTATTATTATTATTTGTAGTCAATTATTCTATTTAAATATTAAACTAATCTTTAAAATATTAAACATAATTTTCTATTACGTTAAACTGAATGTAATAGAAAATATGTGGATAATTCTGATTTTATATGGGGTTAAGTTTAAACCATTTCTTTAACTTATTGCTATTACTATTATTATTATTTGTAATCATTTATAATATTGAAGTGTTAAATCAATTTTAAATAATTTTTTAACATAAATTTTTATTAATTTAACATAATTTTAACATTTCAATATTATAAATGATTACAAATAATAATAATAGTAATAACAATAAGTTAAAGAAATGGTTTAGCCTTAGCCCCATAACATAATTAACATAATTTTAATGGGGCATTTATTAACATAATTAACATTAATTTAACATAATTTTTTATTATGTTAAACTAAACGTAATAGAAAGTATGTGATAATTCTGAATTTATACGAGGTTAAAGCTAAACTGTTTCTTTAACTTATTATTACTTGCAATCATTTATACTATTTAAATATTAAACTAATCTTTAAAGTATTGAACCTAATTTTTTATAACGTTAAACTAAACGTAATAGAAAATATGTGGATAATTTTAAATTTATATGAGGTTAAGGCTAGTTGAAATTATTAAAGTTAATAACTTTAGTAATTAGCAATTTAATTTTCTAAATAAAGTAATTTACAGTAATTGCAGTTAATAAATAATTTTTAGTTTGTACATCTCTTACGTTTAAATCGTGTCTAAAAGTCGTGTTTAAAAGTTTTTAAGAGTTGTTTGCCTTTAAAGTAATCTGAGTTTTTAGCTGCGTTATCCAGTAAATGAGACATTCGTCTTTAACTTGGTTCACTTCCAAACTACATTGTTTTCAGGTGTTACGCTATTAGCCGAGGTTAAAGACCGGTTTCACTGTTTGTTTTTCTCTTTGCATAATGTGTTGTTACTAGGAAGGTGTTACGAGAGTTGGCTGCTATGTTTTTTTTTCTACATTTCAATTTTAGCAAATTACTCTTAAAACAAAATCACTAATTTAAATTTATTATAAATAAAAGATAAAAAAATCTTAAAAATTATATAATGTTATTTTTTTTTTTTTTTTTAATAAGATTACGGTCTATTATAGATCTTGTTTTTCTTCTGACGATTTTTTTTTTAAAATAAGTTTTGGAATTCCCAAAATTTAAATCATAATATAATCACTTCTAATTGAATTTCTTCTATTTTTGTTTGTTTGTTAAATTAACTTTCTATAAAGTAATAAAAAAAATTTTATTATTTTTTCTCTTTCATATAATCATCTCTATATTTAACTTTTAATCTGAAAAATTGTGTGTTTATTAATCTGCAATTGTAAACAAATTTTAGTAAGTAATGTAATAAAAATGATGCCATTTTTATATCATTTTTTAAAGAAATATATAAAATAATTTCTTTTCAAATAATAAATTAATACAAATACAAAATCATTTCCATGCTTAAATATTTTGAACTACAACTGATTTGACATCAAGGTACAAATAGACATTCGAAATCATAACTAATTTACTGAACAAATTTCACTAACTGTGTTGCATTTCAAATAATATATAAATTTCTTGTCATATCTTTAATAAGTACTTGCATTTTCTTGTATAATTATAAGAAATGTAAAATAATGTTCATACCGAAATGTAATTTGGAGTTATAACTGAAGTTCTATAAATACATAAGTAAATATTCGAAATCAGTGTTTATTTACTGAACAAATTTACCTATCTAATGTTGACAGAAATAGTGAAAGATTCAAATACAGTGATTATTTATTTGTTCTGTAAATATGATCATTATATTAAGTATATAATCATACATACAATTAATTATTTAACAAATATGTTCTCCATATATAATTTTTTAGCACACAATATATACATATATTTTAATTTCATAATTTACTCTGGTGGTAATTATTGTTTAAACAATGTATGTATATTAATATATATATATACTATTAATTATTTATCCTTGTCAAAAAAAATATTTTCTATCAATAATGCTAAAAAAAATCCTTTCATATAGTAAACAAATATGAATATTTGATTTAATGTTCATTTAAGAGAAATGACGTAATTAATTTATTATACCTTTATTTAGAAACAATATTGATGTATTTTCAATATATTACAGCTATTTCATTATAAATATACTACATAACAATAAATAAGGAATGTTTCAACTGATTTTGTTAATCGTATTTTCTATTTTTGGCTTTTATGATAAAACTTTCAGTAAATGAGCTTATATTTATTTATTCTTTTTTTTTTTTTTTTTTTTTATAAGAAATTGTAAATGTTAAAAAGCAAAATCTGTTGACAGATATTTTAACTTTAAAACAGCAATTTGTAATCCAAATTATATAACAATAATGGATTCTTTTTCGTTTAGGAGATTTGCCTAGTAAGTAATTGAATTTAAAAAAAAAAAAAAATTTCTTTCAAAAAATTAAAATTCAAAGTAAAACATAAAATATTGTTATATCGAAACATATGCAATCTAGTAATTTTTAAAATTCGTTGTAACATTAAGGACTATTTAAAAAAAAGTAGAAATTTTGTGAAATAAAATTAAACAAAATTTAATTCTATTACCTTAATATTTGAAATAAAAAAGTAAAACATAATAATAATATAAAGTTCAAAGTGATTATTTTAACCATTATATTATAAACATAAAAGTTTTAACATAATATAATGGTTAAAATGATTATTTCAACCATTATATTATTATGTTTTACAAAATCTCAATTTTGTTAGAACAAAAATTTTATTTAAAATAAAAACTTTTATTAGTATAAATAGAACGTAATTATGTTATGATTTCAGTTAAGTTTTTTAAAGATCTTTTAAATAATAGTCCATAGCTAAAATGATGCCAGTTTTCTAATTTTTATCTGTGAATAATCATTCTTTTGGTTTTATTAGTTAAGAAAATTAAATTTATTTTATTATTGTTATTGTCATTTATTTATAATGTTTTACTTTTTATGTTTATAATTGAATGGTCAATCATTTTAACCATTTTATTATTATGTTTTACTTTATTTCAACTATTAAGATAATAGAACAGAACTTCAATTTTGTTAAATTTTATTTAAAATAAAAATATATATACATATTCTCTTAAATAGAACGTAATTATGTTATGATTTCAGTTAAGCATTTTTTAAAGTATTTTAAATAATAGTCCATGGATAAAATGATGCCAGTTTTCTAATTTTTATCTATGAATAATGATTATTTTGTTTTTACTAGTTTAAAAAATTAAATTTATTTTATTATTGTTATTCTTTGATTTTTAAAAATTAAAATATTGTTATTTATTTTTGTCAAAATATTTTATAACTATTTCGGTTATTTTAATACAATTCTATTTCATCATTAGCAATTAACTTTGAAGTACGTAATGATTTTCTCTAATGTTTTACGAGAATGAAAACGATATGGATGGGAAAGACAAAGCAAAATCAAAATCGTTTGGAACTTTTCCTAACTTCCATCAATAGCTAGGAAATAGGTATTTCAGTAGCTTCACTATCGTCTGCTCTACTGCTGGACGGATCTGGCATCTCGAGGGACACCACCTCTTGATCGCGTGAAACTACCTTGTAATTTTCGTTCTTCTTCCTTTTCTCCCCTTTGTTCGTCCCCCTTCCTGTTGTGCTACCGAACAGGAATGAAGAAGGGAGAGAAAAAAAAAGCAGACGAGAATGGAAAAAGAATTGATTCTTCGCAGGGTTCTTGTGAGGATGCCCCAAAGGCAAGAGTTTTTATTCATTTTCGATCGGAGTTGAACGATCCCAAGAGACGAGTGAAAACGTGTTCTTTTCGAAAAGAACAAAACTTTGGCGCCTGCCTTAATTTGCGTAAAAATTAAGTGGGAATAGATTAGACATTTCCTGCTCTTTCTAAAGGGCCTCCTAGTTGGGAGTTGAAACTTAGGCTTTTAATGTAAATAAGCACCCCTGGACGTTCGTTGATGTAAATCTGGAGTGAAGTTTTGTAGGTTGAAGTAAATTCAATTGCTTTTCTGTTAAAAGTTAGGCCAAATTGTTATGTATTTTTCTTTAAAAAAATACATGGGTAATTATACAATTTCACCATACAAGACTTTTTGTATTTTACATTGGTTTTAGTATTGGCATTGCATAAAGCCTACTTGTTCCTCTTTGACTAAAATTACTTAAAGTTCTTATTTACAGTATTGGGTTTTTCATAATTGGCTCTTACATTTGAAGCTAATTTTGTAAATTTTTATGTTTATTGATTTTTTGTGCTTTATGGTTTTTGTGCTTCTTTTAAATTTTTTAGAAACCGGTTGCAAAATTCGTAAAAACAAGAAATCGTTCAACTTCTTATGAAATACAATATTTGAATTTTAACCTTTACTATAAAACATTTATTATTAAGTCAATTAATTTTATAATAATAAAAAATTAAAATAGTAAATAAATAATTATATTATTGACATGGTTGTTGTATAGGTATTGAAAAATATTTTGAATTGCAATTCAAATTAAATTAAAGATTCTTTTTTGAATTTAATAAAAATGTTAGTTGAATTTTTCAATATAATAATATTTTGTTTATTAAATTTGCTTGAAATCTGTCTTTTTCTATAGTAATATAAAGGTGATTGATACAATTTTTTTATTAAAAATATAGCTAACTATATACTATATAATACTAAAATGTAGCTAATAAATTATTTTATTTTTGACATAGTTGTACAGTTATTGAAAAATATTCTGAATTGTAATTCAAATAAAATTAAAGATTCTTTTTGAATATAATAAAAATATGCTAGTTGAATTTTTCAATATGACTTTTTAATAAATTTGTACGAAGTCTGCCTTTTTTTTTTAATTCAAAAATATAAGCTTACCAATAAAATTTTTTTTTACTTTGTACAGTTGTGCATGATATAAATTTTAATTAATGTATATAGGTTTTGATTAATAATTTATATTATGCAATCTATATTAGATAATTTATAACGTAATATTGTTTTACTAAATATTTGTATATTCACATTAACATAGATTAATAAACATAGTGTCATCAAGTTTGTTGTTTATACTTAAACTTTTTAATTATATAATATATCCTGCTCTGTAAGCCTATAGTTTAATGAAACAAAACTGTATAGTTACCTAACTTTTTTTTTTACCAAAAATTTACAGTTTTGCTTAATATGCGAGTACATTTTAGTTAATATATAGAGGTTTTGATTAATAATATATAGTATACACTTTATATTAGATAATTTATAATATAATATTATTTTACGAAATATTTGTAAATACACATTACCATAGATTAATAAACATAGTGTCAGCAAGTTTGTTATTTATTTCTTACTTGTTAGATCAGAATACTTAAGAATTTTATTCAGATAATATATCCTTCTCTGTAAACCTATGTTTTAATGAATCCAAAGAGAAATTGATATGTTCCCCAAAGACTTAATTCCATTGCATAGCGTTTAATCTTTAGCATTGATTTATGAACTATGCTGAACTTTGAACCTAGATTAATTCTCCACGCGAGTTTTGACACATCATTTGTCGCCTATACCGATTTCCTGAAATATGTCTGTTTAATCGGCGCCTCCAAATTCATTTGACATTTTCTTTTTTGACATGAGTCAGATTCTGGACAGAAGTCAGGAACTTTTGTGACGATAACCTCAAAGAGTTGGCACCATGAGGAACCTTTTTCATTCAAGACTAGACAAAGCTGTCTGGAACATATGATCTTGAACACACATGTTAAAACCTGGGGAATTTTAAAAATAGCAGCCTTTCCCCTTTTTACCCTACAGTATCTGGTGGATATGGTTGCAAATAGCATTCCATGCACATACTGCCATCATCCGGAAGTTTTTTTTTTAAACCTTTTTGCTTTTTTTTTTTCCTTTATTTTTATACCTTCCCCCTTTTTTTATTTTATTTTTTATATATTTTTTTACTTTTTCTTTCCAATAGCAAGGTCGTCTGCTTTGATGACTACGAAGGGGAAAATGTTTGCATATTTTTCCCTGTGTAGTTCTTCTGTTTGGAGCTATTTGAGTGTTAAAAAGTTTTTAAAAGAATAGAATGAAAAAAACAACATTATTTTGTATAATGTTTTTGTTTTCTGGGTTTTTTTTCCTGCAGAATAAATATTTAAATAGTTTTAGCGGTAAGAAATTGTTGTTAATGAAAGGATAAAAATAATAAATAAAAATCAATTAGTCAAAAATAAAAACAGAGGCTGTTTTTTTTTCCCTCGCATGTATAAAACTTAATAGATAGTGTGTGTATGTGTTTGTAGGGTATTGTTATAAAAATATTAAACATTTTTATGCACATATATGCCTAAATTGGCTTCATTAATTCAAAATTTTTTCATAATTTAACTTTTTTAATAATAATTAAAAGCTAATATTAAATAAAAACACTTCGATTTTGAGCTAATTTATATAATAAGAAAATGTTTTCAAAATTAATGCATTTAATTTTGAAATAAAATTTTTGTAATTAATTAATTTTTAATGTATTTTGTTGTGTGTGTGTGTGTTTAAACTACGTTAAAATGCAAATAGTTCAGTTAAAAATACTATCAAATTAAACACATTTTAATTTTTTAAATAACATTGAAATATTATTAATTTGACATCAATTTTATTTATAATTAGCTATTTTTTAAAATAATTTTTTTTCTTAATTATATTATATAAACATGCTAGCTGCATTTTTTTTTTAGAATTTGTTTTAAAATTATTTATGAATAGAAATCATCTGCAAGTAAGGAATATTACTTGAGACTAATTTTTCATTTTCAGAAATAATCTTGAAATACATCAAAGCATTAGTCTGCAAAAACTTGTTTACGTGGTTAAAGATAAAATGGAAAAGTTGAAACTCAATTGTTATAAATATTAGCATAGACTTATCACAGTGAGAAAAACATTCTTCACATACTATTCCAAGAACAAGAACGTGTGTAGAATTGCACTATTATTTTCTCACATTTCACCCACACAATTTGCTAGTACAGTCAAGAACTGTAACGGTTCTATTTTGTAAGCTGTATATATATTTTTACTGCAAGACAAGTTTAAGTGTATGTCCTAGACTTGTCTAGTACCAGAAAACTTCCAGACAGTTAGATTCGGAATATCTATTACAGAAGCAATCCTATGTCTGAGCTAACTCTGAGTTAACGAATAAATTTCTTACAAATGTCTAATGTAGTTTCCCCTCGATTTTGAATTCTTTTTTTCCTTGCTAATGGATTTGAGAAAGTGATACGTCATGCATATATGCACTAGAAAGTAAAATAATGCCAGTTCTATAATCCCCTACAAAACTTTATAGACGACGTTCACTGCATTTCTCTCTTAAGTTTTGTTTGTTAAATAATGCATTCACTTTTTTTCGCAGGCAAAATTGCTGTGCTAAATGTATTGAGATGCAAACTTCATTTACATGCGCGCGTGAAATAAGATTTTGACTTCGTGAATCTATGAAATAGAATGACGAGCTATTTAACAAATGAAATATTTTTGTGCATTATTAAGTTTTAAAACATCAAATATATTTATTATTTTAGTTAAGTATTAAAAATTTTTTTATGTAATTTACAACTGTAATTTAATAAAAGTAAATATAGAATAAAACTACATGTAATGAATTTATATTATATGCAGTGTAAGTATTAAACACACACAAAAACAATTACGCCAAAAGCTTTAACTAAACTTTAACTGTAACTTACAATAAATACTTAAATACGAAATAATTATTGCTAAAATAAATACCAATTTAAAATTAAGATAATGTTATGATAAACTTTATTTATTTTACGTTTTCTCACGCACTTTAATCATTAATCCTTTATTGACAATTTTAAAGAGATAATCACTTTGGTTGTTCAATACTTCCCCCTGGTGATATTAGGATAAACATATCTAGGAACAGCAACTAAGGAATTCGTAAATTCTTTCCTAACATAACAGGAAGTTTCGACTTAAAGATCAAGCTCCTCCCTAGTGTAAATTCGAAAATTTTACGGCTTTCTCGGCTCAAAATTCCACCAGAGCTTTTAGGGTCTATTAATCATTTTTAGATGTTAACTTTTTATGTTTTTGAAACATTCTTAATAAAAATTTTAACTTCGTTAACTGATAATTTATAAAATTATAATATATTCATATTTATTATAAAAGTTCTAAAGAAAAAAAAAAAGAAAATTGTAATCTAATAATTTAAAAATTATGGAATTTCATACAAAAAAAAAAAAATTTATGTGTATTAGGCTAAAATGCAATATAAAATATTAATCATTCAAAAAAAAAAAAATTTATGTACCAAACGATAAATCAAAATTTAAATCGTCTGCATCTTCTATCTAAGTTTCGACCATTGATATCCATTGTTCCCTTTTTTGGTAAATCGTTGTTTACATTTCTCAAATAATCGCCTTTTATTTACTATGTTATTTATTGCTCGAAAAAGATCAGCTGCACCAACAAAATAAATAAAAAATAATAAAATAAAATAAAACTCAGACAATAGAAGAACGAACATCTGAAATGCTTTAATTTACGCTATTGTTAGCTGTCTAATGATAATAAAACATGGTTGAAACGAAACGTAAAAAAAAAAAAAAAGAAAGAAAGAAATCTATGGCACAGATTTTGGCTAATTACCAAAAATGATTTACTTCGGAAATTCCTTTTTTCTTTTTTTTTTTCCCTTTTTTGTCTGCGAAGCAAAAGCGTTTTATCCATTAATATCCCTATCTATGTTTTTACTACAGCCCAGTTTACATGTATTTGCTAGGAGGGGGTGATTAAAAAGATGTGTGACAAACTCTTTAACATTAGTAGGGGAATCATTAAATTGATTTTCCCCAGCATTAATGATGCGTCCTACATCATTTACGGGGAAATTATTTCGATAACCTATTGTCCATTACATAATTGAATATGCTATAAGGCAAACGTTCGTATAGGAAAAAAAATTATAAACAATAATTCTAGAAACCATCAACATTGTTTAATGTCACATTTATATTCATTTTTTACTTATTTATCTTTTTTTATAGAAATTCCTTTATATGGTATTTGACTCTATTGACCCGCTATTTTTCTAATTCAGTTATTTATTGGGTTAAAATATACTTAGGATTTAATGGTGTTTTATTAAATCTATAATTATAGTATCGTAACATAATAATTATTTAAAATTAATTTGATTCCACTTTATTATTCATTCAAAATGTTTTATAATTGAATTATTAAGTTTCAATATTTTCTGATTCATATATTAAAATTTAATAAATGTTAAGTTGAATTATTTATTAATCAACGATGATTTGAAATGCTTCGTTGATTGTTTTATAACAGCTAACAACATTTTCTCGTGCAGTTATATTTGAAGAAAACATTACTTGGCGCGACTACTCATTCAGTAAAATTAAATGCTTAATTAAATGGAAATGGGGAAAGATATATTTTAATAAATAATTATAGTTTTTTTTTTAGTTAAATTTTTTTAATTTTCTGAGAATAATGAGCTTTTTATAAAAAATAAAATTATTAATATTTAAACAAAATATATTATAAGGAAATAATATTTTATCAGTATATTCTGAAATTTAAAATGTGTGTCCTTTTTTTTCTGATTACTAATATTCAATTTTATACATTGAATTTAAATGTCGTCAAGAATATATAATTTTTAATTTGAAATACTATTTGATTATTTTATAACATTTTCTTGTTTGGTTATTAATGATTATAATTGCAGAAAAAAAATTAATTGACGCTACTAATCGAAATTAAGTAAATCAAATATTTAATTAAATGAAAATGGGAAAAATATATATTGTCTAATTTAAAATGTGTGTCCTTTTTTTCTACATATGTCCAATTTTATGCATTTAATTTAAATATTATGATGAATATATAAGGGGAGAAAATGTATTTTTAATTTATACTCATAATTAAACCTACTTTTTTTTTTTTTTTAACTATTGGGAAAAATAACGTGCTATTTTTTTTTTTCAGAATTTAAATTATACATCTTGTAAATTAAACAGCTTTTTGTAACAACTAAAAAGGCAACATGGTATGCGTTGCAGCTCACAAAATTTTCCATCTTTGAAAATGTGCTCAGATATTTTTTTTTAATTATATTTCCGTCAGAAATGTAAACTATAAAAAGGCAAACAAACCGTCTATCAAATTCTAGTAATAAGATGAGTTTTTTTTCACAATATAATGTTGCTATTGCTTTACATAAAACTTGGTTTCATATAAAATGCTTGGCGATTATACTTTAACATAAGATGAATCAAAATTTCAATATTAATGTACAACTTTTGATATTAAATTCTAAAATGCAAACCGCTGATACAGATAAAAACTATCTCTTACATTTCATCATCTAACAAACAAATTCCTACCAACAAAACCGAAGAAGACATTGAGAAATGTATTACCACAGCTTGCAATTGCTATGTGAAATAACTATTTATTTCATTTCACCCTTTAACCATACTCGCATGGTCCCCACCTGTTTTTTATTATAAAATGCTTAACGATTACACTTTAGCATAAGTTATATCAAAATTTTAATATTTATGTACAATTTTTAATATTAAAATTCAAAAACGCAAACCGCTTACAGAGAGGAAAACATCTGTTAAATTCCATCATCTCTAGCAAACAAAATCCTACCAACAAAACCGAAGAAGACATTGAGAAATGTATTACCACAAGCTGCAATTGCTATGTGAAATAACTATTTATTCCATTTCACCCTTTGACTATACTCGCTTGGTCCCATACTCCATTACAAGAAATCCCTTAAGTCACATTTATCAAAAGGATATGTTGAAAATAAAGACATTACAAATAAATAAATAAATAAATGGAACCCCGAGTATCACCTCTCCCTATCCGGGTTAACGAATTGGAGGTCCAGAAGACGCCTTATCGTTGATGACTGGACCCTGCTGTAATAAAGCTGCAATCGGGCCATGGTGCCGGACACTTAGAGCCCGGGATCAAGCGGTCTTTCCTTACTGTTGAGCCGGAAAATCCGGAAGATCCGGCCCATTTCCCTTGGGGATTCTGTCTGATGGGCGCTCCTGATGAGACCTCAGGAAATCAGGAGCCGACCTATTATGGGAAGGCTAAATGCTACCGGACTGACGAATGCAATTATTGCAGGGTTGGCATACCCCGAGACTTTAAAAGTTGTCATTCGGAAACATGGAGGTTTTTATGTGCCATACATAGGGAAAGAATTGCTCTTTAATTTGGGCTTTGAATTTGATGGTCAACGACCAGGATTTTCTGCAGCGTTATTATAAAGAATGGGTGTTTTGATGTACATCAATATTTTTCTTTAAATAAGGAAATAAAAAGCGAATCGCTGTAAATATATAAATTGAATTATATTTTGATGGTATATTGCAAAACATTTTAGAAAATCAGAAGCCGACTTATTATGGGAAGACTAAATGCTACCGGACTGACGAATGCCATTATTGCAGGGTTGGCATAACGTAAGACTTTAAAAGTTGTCATTCGGAAGCATGTAGGTTTTTATGTGGGAGACATAGGGAAAGAATTGTTCTTTAACTTGGGCTTTGAATTTCATGGTCAACTTCGTTGAATATCGGGGTATTACCAGGATTTTGTGCAGCGTTATTATTAAGAATGGATGTATTGATGTACATGCATGTTTTTTCTTTAAATAAGGAAATAAAAAGCGAACCGCTATTAATCTATAAATTGAATTAAATTTGGATCTATGTGTCTATTTTGCAGATTTGTAATGGATATTATAAAGTTTTATCTTGATTTAAATATATTGTAATTTTTCATTGCATGTATTACAATTGTTGTAATAAACAGTATCATAAAAATGTAGTAAAAATAAACGGCAAAAAATTCAAATGCCATTTTGAATTTTTTTTTTTTTGTTTGTAGCTCTGAAATACTCTGTTTTATGGGGGGGGAAAATCAACTAATTAAGTTATATGTTCCTTTAAGTGAATGGAATAGAAGCAGTTGAAAAGATTTTGCTGTACTAAAGGTTAAGAATTGGTGAACCATTGTCACCCAGAGGAATGCATGGAAATCTCTTCAAAGGAAAGCCTTGGCCCACTCTGGGCTGATTGATGTTAAATATTTATTATATTTGATCTAAATAAATCTAAGATATGTTTTTTTATTAAGTTTATATGTTTGAAATGAATGTTAAGTTACGAAAAATCATCTGATTCATCGAAAAATTTATTATGAATCTAAAGAATGCCCGTATTAAATTCATAACCCTAAATTATTGTTATGCTACTCATAAAAAAATGTCTACAGCGTGATTATAAAACGGTTTTCTTTAATATAATAAAAAATTTAATTATTTGAAAAAAAAGTTTTCAAAGGTTCAAAATAATAACATTTAAATAAAAGCATTCAACTTTAAATGAATAACCATTGCGATTTTTCTAAACTCATATTTAAAAATATTCTAGAATATTCCTTGCTACATCTTACATCTTGGAAATCCTCTTCCCCAAACGATTTTTACCCGAAAAAAAAAAAGAATTCGAAATGGAAGCTTTAATTTGGGTAATTAAATACCGCTTTAGCGATTAAATAGATCACGAAATTCTCCTAAAAGGGTTAATTCCAAAGTCATGTCGTCAATTGAGCCAGCCTGGAATAAAAGAATGCGAATAAAACGGAAAATCTCCGCAACGCGGGAATCCGGGCTTGCTGTGGAAAGATTTATAGACCATTAACTGGATCCATAAAGTACCGTAGAACCTCATCTTTGTCAAAGGCACTCACCGAAAAAGAGCGCGAAAACAAACTTAAATTTGTTCCGCTGCTGCCACTCTGGTGAACTAAAAGAGAGAGAATTAAGTGCTGGGTTATGCACACTTGACGGCGCCCAGCAGCGTGGCGGTTACTGTGTTGTATTAGGTTGGTTTCTGTTGGTGAATTGTGAGGAAGAATAATGTTCGAAATTCTTTCTTTGTATTAGATCTTATTAAAATGATATTTAAATCAGGATTCGTAATCTGGAAATGCTTGGGTATTTATATATTTGAAAAATAAAAAATTCCAATTGTTATCGAATTAAGAAGGTTACTTGAACATTTGGAGAATTAATAATGATTTTAAAAATGTTTGCAGGAATCAAGTTAATTAGCAATTATAATTAAGTTATAATTGATTTTTAAACGTTTCTAATAATTTCTCGTTCTGATTATTTTAAAAACTTTATTAAAATAGAATAAAATTAATTTTGTTATTTAGATCAATTATTTTTCTTTTGAATATTTCAATATCGAGAATTTTTGTAAAAAAATTACTACTTTTCCATAATCAATATTTAGTTTAAAAAAATACAAAAATTTAATTAAATTTTTAAATATTACAAACCAGTCGATATTTTTACGGTTTATTTGTAGTTTCCATACATAAAATGAATTTTATGAATTTTTGTAACACTATTCAGTAAATGCCTTTCGAATTTATTTTACGAATTTAGTTCATCGAAGTATAAATAAAGATGCATTTCTAGTTATTCAGAATTCCTTTTCGGAAATCCTACAAGAAAAACGAACACGATTTAGAAAATGTTTCTTTGAATTCCTCAAATACTCCACAATTATGGATACGTTCTTGAATGCTATTTCTTTAGAAAAATGTATGAAATATTGGAGCCATAATAGAATTACTTTTTCTAAATTTTTCACTTATTTTATAACTGCTTAAATTTCTTCAATAAATATAAAAATAACAAGATATAAGTATTCACATAATAAGTATGTTATTAATCCATTCTTTAATTTGAACTATATTATTTATTGATAGATTCTACAATTTGTTGTTTGGCTCATGTTCAAAAGGAGCTCCACTATTGTATTCAGTCCATCTATGTTTAAAATCATGATTTTTTTTTTTTTTTTTTTTATAAAAAGCTTTTTAACATGTAAAGCAGGAATTAATAAAAGAATAAAATATTTATATTAATATAAAGCAAAAAGTAAAAGAATTTGACTGAAAAATACACGTGAAAGAATCATTTTATTTTCACGTGGTTTTGTATAATTGAGAGAACGTTAAAAATATTTAATTTCCAAAATCAGTAATTTTCATTCGAGATCAATAGATTAAATTCGGGGTAATCATACAAAATTACTTTCAACTTATGTTTATTATATTGTAGTATGTCAAATTACTCCAGTTATAAGATTCAAATAATTAGCCTGAAATTTAAGCATGTAAATAAATAAATAAATAAATGTATGAATATCATTACATTCAGGTATTTATGTCAATGTAATCTTTTTCACATTTATTCTGCATTTCGAAATCCTAATATCCAGCTTAAAATATATTTTTCGTATTTTTTTTTTTAACTTTGTTTTCTTATATATTGTCTATGTAACAAATATTGCATATGTTTGCCTAATTTCTTTATCTCACTATAATATTGAAATATTGACATTAATGTACTGAAATTATTAAGTAATTGATGTAGGAAATATTTATATATATAATTATATTATAATAATCTAATTTGTGGAAACTATAATCTTAACAGATTATGATCTAGATTATAGTTTCAAAATTTTATTAATTTCATTCTATTTCAACAAAATTCATTATTGTTATTACTTATTTTATAATTAAGTTAATTTGTATTTAAAAATAATATAAGTTTCTAACACTTCTGCTCCCCCAAAAAATATTATTATTTCATCTTCAAGCACAAATATTTTGGCAAAATCTAATTATATGTATATAGCTAGATATGGCAATCCTAAAGTTATACAGAACAACATAACATCGTTGCAAGTTTATCATATTTGGCAATGCAGCGCACTTTTGCGACTGACGCCTTTAATTGGAAAATGCCAGACTTCTAAAAGTTATAATCCCACTATTCAACAACAAATAAATTAATATTAAACAGTCACCTATTTTGACGATTCAACTTTTTAAATCTGTATCAGAATAAATTTCAAGCAGCTTGTAATGTTGTAGAAAGCTAACAATAAAACCAAACAATGCTAAATGAGGTAGGAAAGAAAAAAAAATTCGAAACGAAATTAAATCTAGATTGTCAGTGGATGCTGAACCTAACTTAGTAATAATAAAAAAAAAAAAAAAAAAAGTGGACATCTAGTCCAGTGGAAGAGAGAGAGAGAAAACCCTTTCTGCCAGCAAGGTGCTAAAGACCCATTACTCTTTCTGTCAAAACCAGCTGCACGGAAACACAAGCTCGGAACATTTATGCCCTCTTGCATTGGCACCTTTTAAATAAGGACCGATTTTTATTGTCAGCGGAAAGCTGAGGATGTTCAGGGTGGAAAAGAAAGTTTTTTTTATGAAGAAAATCGATACACTGTGCGCAAAAATCTCGCATTCAAAGATTGTTACTAATGGAATTCGTTTTCTTGTAATGTGAATTGGCTTCGCATAATTTTGAAAATTCGTTTTCATCTTGAAAGTTGAAAGATTTCAATCAAATTGTTAGTTTTAGCTTTATATATCATGGTTGGAAATATTGTATGTGTTCCCTTAACTATTGATTCAGATCTCAATTTATCATAATTTTTATTACTGGTTTATTGTTTTAAAATGCCAGATACTTTGATGTGAGGTCATTTGTTACTAGAATGCGGCTGTCAGCGAGGTACCAGCATGTGCATCTTCAATTCGTTACATCAGTTTTATTCCAATACCACAAAGGTGGCATCTAGGAAATGCCTCTTCTGCCTAACGATTTTTTTTGTGTCCATCCTGGTATAGACACAAAACATGTTCGATTTGTGTATACTTGTAAGTTCATGTAAACTTGTTGTCGTATATACTTGTCTATTCTTCTATACTTGTTGTCGTATATACTTGTCTATTCTTCTATACTTGTTGTCGTATATACTTGTCTATTCTTCTATACTTGTTGTCGTATATACTTTTCTTCTATACTTGTTGTTGTGTATACTTGTCCGTTCTTGTAAACTTGCTGTCGTGTATACTTGTTCTTGTATACTTATTGTCATGTATACTTGTTGTCATGTGTACTTGTCGTTTCATGCATACTTGTTGTCATGTGTACTTGTCGTTTCATGCATACTTGTTGTTTCATGCATACTTGTCGGTTCTTGTATACTTGTCGTATTTTCGGTTCGTGTATACTTGTCTGGTTTGAAATACGCATTTCTTAGTTCAGAAACCCTAATGCGCGATCCATCAAATTACTGACTCTATAATTTATAATGACTTATTATATAATCGCTTACTAACTTATATATTATCGCTTTTAAACTTTTTTTATTAAAACAGAAAAGATGTTTATACAAAGATAGATTTGCATGTATTAAGCCACAATTTCTGCAGAATTCGTTTGATTTATAATTAATATGAATTATAAAAATGACAAAAATTAAATTGTCCATTATAATAAAAACAAATATATCTTCATTCAAATTTTGGTAGGTTCTGTTGAATTAAATTAAAACACACGACATAAATTTGTAATCAAAATATATATAAAAAAATATAGGAAAACAAACTAGACAGCAATAGCAAATAGATATTCCGAAAGAAATTTACTGAAAGAATTGCATAAATCTTGGATTTAAAATTTCTTCTTTACATATCATCAGAATAAGGAAAAGTAACATTTTAGTATTTTATTTAACCCAGAGATATTTTAATTCCTCTATTAATCATGCTTGTGAACTAACCACACGTGCTTTTAAAATATCTTTAACCACATCATCTAATTATAACACGTAATGCAATATTTGAGGCTACGACATGAAAATATACAGTGTACATCAGATAAAACTTTTAAGTTATACTTGGTTGAGTTTAATTTCATTTCACTGCCACACAATTTCAGAATGCTTATCACAAATTCCCAAGTCATTTATTTTACAGATTAATTCAGGCACTTTAAATAAAGGTTTTAATTTAACTAAAAGAAAAAAAAAAAATTGTTTTGTGTGCATTGTTGTTTTAGAATCAAGACTGAATGAGATGTTAAATTTTAGAGTTGAAACTTTTATTTGTAAGATTGACACATAAGATCATGTCAATTAATGCAAATTAAATAATAAATAACATTTGTCATTTGATATAATATAATAAAATGAATCTTCAAATGTTTAATTTATTAGGATTAATATAAAACTCAATATAATTAAAGATCGTTCATTACCAATTTGTGAGAGTAGCTAGAAAATAATAAAAATAATAGGAAAGACAACAGCATAATCCAATAAAAATTAACATTATGATTCAAATGTAATTAGTAATAATAATAATGTCTCATCTAAAACAAATGTTAATGCTATAATAGTTACTTGTAAATTTGTAACATTATATAACCATTTTATAATAAAAATGTTACAATATCGATTAATAATTTGATTTATATAAATATCTTGCGGTCTGTATACCCAAACATTTAATAAAAAAGACTGCCGTGATTCATATTGGAATTTTAAGTGACAGTAAGCAAATGCAAAATAAGTTTAGGATAATTATCTTTAAAAAACACAAGCTATAGAAATATTCCAATATTCATAAAATCCTGTATAATTAAACGAATAATTGACCTGTAATGTCTCGGTCTATATTAGACCTATAACAGCTTCAAGAAGTGGCCACTTTCAGAACACTTAATTTTTTATTAACAAGCACTATTGTTATACAAAGAAATGAAAATTAAAAATATAAATTTTATCACGCATGATTAAATCTCAAATGCAGTTCACTCTAGGTCGGAGATTTTCAGAGTTTTCCATTCTACATCGAATCTAATTTAAGACAATCCGTCAAGAAACGTCCGGGGGAAGCTTCCCTCAATTATCATTGGAATAGACATTTCTCAGCTCGTGATCTATAACTAAACACGGTGGAACAACTTACGGTATAGTTTATATTCGATCTGTAGTTGTTTCGACATATGAAAGTCGCACAGACATTCTCTAATTTTCTTAGTCTCAGTATACATTACACCGAATGTCTGCTATTAGATTTTAATGACAGGTTGTTCTCATTAGTACAAAACGCTAATTGTATGTAATCTAACTACCCACAATGCTACTTGTCTGCTGTCAAATTTGAGTGATGAGTTGTTATTTTATACTTGTCAAATAACATACATTCCTCTCTCCTGGGAATGAAATGCCAAAACTCTTATCGGGAGAAAAAAAATATTAGACCATAAGAATGAAAAGATAAACTATTCAACGTTAAATTGGAGGCAACCGTAGATAAAACTTATTCAATCATGTTTCGACTAATCTAAGACAGTGTAGCAAAGAGAGTCTGGGTAAAAAAAAATTCTTTAATACAATGTTCTAAAAATATCATGGCAGCATCATACAATCTACCTAAACATTTACCTTGATAAAGAGATAAATAATTCATTATCAAATTTTAAGTAATTATGATTCAACATCCATCAATTTTTTTTATTTTCATTTTCTGATCAGAGGACAAAAAGAGTCAAGATCAATATCTTCCATCCTTTTTACCACCAAAATCAGTTCTTAAATGCAGACAAAAGAAAACTCCTTGAGTGGACTTGGAATTCCTCTCATACAAGACCGCGGCTGGAAGCTGGGGGAGGTAGGGGTCGAGCAAGGGGGGCTCCATTACTCTCGTCTGTCATGACCAGCTGTCCTATGGATATGTCCTGCTTTTCCCGTTTTGGATGCTTTCGGAATGCCCCGGAGCCTCAAAAATAACCCTCTTTCAAAATTTCCTCTTTCTTGACTCTGAAGTTGGGATGGCCGAATAGTGGCACTCCTTTATGTTCGATTGTGCCCGCTTCATAAGATAGATATGGACTGAAGTCGTCTTTTGTTTCTTGTTCTGGTTGAAGTTCTTCTTCTTTTTTTTTTTCTTCTTTCTTGGAGAAAGGAAAACAGATTATAAAAACAGTTTATGGTGTAGTCGCCCATTTTTTATTCCGTCGCCGTTTGTGGTGACGGTTCGGTTGGAACGGTTTGATCCCCCTTGGAATGCCTACTTTTTCATGCTGTTGTTGAGTTTTCAAAAAGTGATAGTTGAATAGAAAAAGAGCTGGGATTTTTTTAAAGCTTAAAAAGTATTTGATATCAAAACGTTCATAGTCGATGGAAGTGAGTAAATCTGTATCTGACAAACAAATTCTACGTCGCAATTGTCTTACCATGTTAATCGACTTTATTTTTTATTAAACTATATTACTCCTCTTTTTATCAGCGAGTTCTATTAATTCATATTTTATAGTTATTGAATATTTCTTTTAGTTTCTGTACTTAACAGTATTATCGAATTCAGTAATATTGTTAATTACATTGTTTCGATATTATTGCTATTTCTCCATTCAGAGTAGCGACCAAATGGCCAGTTGATTAACACTCTGGCTAATCAGTTGGTCCTCGAGTACAAATACTGGCGGATGTATGGATGTTTGTTAGTGGTTCGGAATCCACGTTAAACAATTGGTCCCGGTCTAATTAGTCTAATTAACCTAGGGTGTGCAATAAAATTATAAAATGGACAGGAACAGAAGTCATTTGTTCCTGTAGTATTCATCAAAATATTTTTTTTTTTCGAAAGGGAAACTGATTGTTAAAAAAAGTTCTTTGTATTAGTGAAGGCAATTCAATTCAAATGACTCATCTACTGATCTATCTGAAAAAAAAAAAAGGCCTTTTTTTTTTTTTTTTTTTTTTTTTTTTCTAAAACAGTAAAATATGAACGCATAAAGACCTGATTTTCTTAAAAGTTATGTATTTCGTAAGATTTCTAAGGTCTATGAGCGAGTTAATTAGTAAATAAAAGGATCTACCGAACAAAGTATGAAAAAGGTCTATAGTTGATTTTTTTTTCTTTTGCAGGTTAATGAAAAATATTATTCTTATAGTAATCTTCGTTCAGCAACAATAACCTTCTTCCCAGAATAATCCAAGCTGCGTCATATTTCTAATACACTCACTGTATTTTTAATTAAATAATAACAATTTATTGTAATTTTAAACAATAACGCAATGATCTTTTTTAATAAATATGCTGAATTTATTAATATTTATAATTATATAAATGTTTTACAAGTAATTGTTAAAGCAATCTAGTTTCTGAAAAGGCACAATATTTATTTGGTTAGCTATTAAAATTAAGATTATTAATTAAAAAAAGAGATTAGTAAAATTTTTATTTAAGTTTTTTTAATTGATGTTTGCCTATTTATTATAATTTTTATTAAATATAATTATGAAAGCAGACAAAAGCAGATTTAAAAATATAATATTCCGATATGTTGTTATTAGCTAAATTTAACATTGTTAAAACTATTATTAGTTAAATATAATAAATTTAATATAGTAGTTTAAACATATTATTAAATACTGCAATAAATTTACATGCAATTTAAACTCTTTAAAAATTATAACACTAAACTGAAAAACAATTATACATTGCAAGCATTTAAGTACATATTTACCTCTTCAAAAATATCATTATTACACCTAAACCAAATTGATCATAACAGTAAACGTCCCATTTTTTTTTTTTTTTTTTTTTACAACAGATTTGTATATCGATTATATAAAAGAACTGAAAGCCACCATTAATCTACATTAAATATGTCCAAATATAAATAACCACTAATTGATGATTTGGTCTTGTATGCAAATTTGAAAACCATTCACTATATATTTTCGAACCCATAATAGCTTCAGACTAGAATCATTCACTGTGAAATAGTACACCTATTCAGAAACAATCAGTCCAGTTGTAGCAAGTATGGCGATATTGCGTGATAGCATTGACGTATGGAAATTACAAGTTGGTGAATACCGCTCTTATACATTTGCGGAAATTGGTCTTTTCACTGTGAATTACTGCTATCAGTTGTCTCGTTTCATTGTTGCCATGCTTTGTGAGTTGATATTCTTTTGTAATAAAAATAGGTCAAATTTTTCCTGGAATTATTTTTTTTTACTGGAGATAGTTGAATACATTTTTTATGGCTATTGGAATCCATCAAATATATTGATATAATGTTAAATAAGTTAAAATCGTATTTTTTAAAATTATTTTAGATAAAATTATATTTTATTCACGTTATCATTTAATAATAAATGCCTCTGTATTTCTCATTGGAATGATAAATTAATGTCAAAAATTAAATCTTCATTAAAAATTATCGATCTAATTATACAGTGGCGAGGTGAAATCAAATGATGCATGTCGTACAGTATACAATAATACAAATAGTATCAAATAATACATGTCGTCGATTGTTTTGCAAGCATCAAAATATTCAAAATCTTTTTTAAGAGACAATTTTTTATATGCGAAAGTTCACTATAGATTTTGCATTTAAAGTTTGAAGTGTTTAATTTTATTTCTAAAACTTTCTTTTAAAAAGTATTATTATTTATTTGAAATTCACAAAAAGAAATGTTACATTTAAATGAAATAAAATTATATTTTATTCACGTTTTCCTTTTAATAATAAATGCCTTTATATTCCTCATTGGAATAATAAATTAACATCAAAAATTAAAATCTTCATTAAATATCGATCTAATAATACATGTTTAGAAGATCAAATGGTTTTGTTTGTCGTTCTACGGTCATTTTGTGCACACTTTAGGCTAATTAGACCGGGACCTACATGCGGATAATGCGGATTCCGAACAACTAAAAAACATCCATGCCCCTGCCAGGATTCGATCCTGAAGCTTATGGCGCCAAAGTCCAGAGAGCTAGCAAATTGACCATCAGGCCGCCAGAAGATCAAATGGAAGCGTTTGTTTTGCAAACCTCAAAATATTCAAAATCTTTTTTTTTGATGGCACAATATTTGTATGCGAAAGATTACTCTGGTCTTACATTTAAAATTTAACGTGTTTAATTTTATCCCTAAAACTTTAAGAACTGACAGAAATTAAAAAAAAAAAAAGCCTATATCAATGTAACCCAAACAATGAAGAATAGACAACAACCCCAATATGTTTTTGTTTTATGTGGAACCAACGGATAAAACGAATTAATACATTTTTTATTTCTTCTGACTGTAATATCCCCAAAACAAAAGTACTGTGTAGCCTTAAGATTTAAGGAGGCCTTGTAAAAAAAAAATGTCTAAAAATAAAAATCCAGCCAAGCGTGTCCAAAATTTTTGCGAGGGCTAAGCGCCGGTTAAGAGCGGACTGGAAGCCATTTGAGGTCATGATTGAGAATTGATTATGCCATTAGTCCACTACCACACGTAGGAAAGTAGGGTTCTCTAGGGAATTAGAATTGGCAGAGTTCAAAGATTGTTTGAATCCGCGAGAATAAATAGTGGAGCATCTTCGGATACTTTTGCTGTGGCTAAATGTGATTCTGCTTCTGATTCTGATTGGAGTTTGTTGTTGTTATTTGTGGCTTCTTGATGGAAGTTTGGGATGGTACGTTTTCAAAGATTTTTATGAAGGAATTTTACCAAGATAGTTACTTACGAATGTTGAGACTACGGAAACAAACAGATTTTATTATAAATGAGAAGGCTATCAAATTTGTTATTCTAAGCAAAAATGGTATTTTTTAGAAATTATAAAAACCTTGTATTGATAAGTATATTTATCATCTGCAAGCATTTGATTTAAAAGAAATTCCATTTCCCTGTATGGTAAAATTTGTTGTTTTAAAATATAATCTTTTATGTTTATGTATGGTGTATGCCATATACTATGCCTTTATAGTATATGGCTATAAACAATAAAATATTTAAGCTCGTATTCATATTAGTATAGTCATAATATATATATAATAGTTTAATAAGTATAAATTTTTGATGTAACAAAGATGCACGCAGATTTTATTACCGTGCTTCCTCTTACACACTGACAAGAACACCCTGCGCCGTGCGGCATTCAGGAGAAATTGTCAATTGTCCTCGAGACTGTCACCCAAGAGAAAGTACAGAACAACTTGTGTTCCTTCTGATAAACGTTTAGTTTATAATCTCTCATCGAGAGGAAATATATGTAGTGCATCCCGATGCATTAGTTGGCCTACAGACTCTCACCCGGAATTATATTTCATGCTCTCTGCGCGTATCCGAGTTTCGGGTTTTTGGCCTAGAAGTGGAGTCTTTCCACGAATCTATAATTATCTGTCTTTAAATATTGTATGTACGTTGTATTTGTGCGTAAAGTTGTGAGTTCTCCAACCTGTGTCTCAAGTATCTCAACCCAGATACACCCAGTTACAATCTGGTTGCCTAACCTGCGTGCGACAACATGACATTAATCTGCTGATTATTGAAAGTCATTTTTTAAATAAAAGGAGTTGCATTCTTCAAATTCTAAAAGTGTTCCCATTTATTTGCGTATCCTAATTTCAAAAAATTAAAAGGACATTATTAATTAAAATATTTTAAATGTGTTACGAGATGATGGAGTTATGTGTCTGATTTTGCACTATGTAACTTTATAAAATTAATTTCTAAATTATTATATTTCCTAGTCTGTATTATTACTTATCTAATTTGTGTTACTGCTATTTTGTAAATAATTTACGTATTTTCATATCTACATTAATGAATATGTAATTTTTTAACTTGTAGATATTTATAATCGGATTAATATATGTAAGTATTAATCTGAACGTATATGATGGTACGGGATTGTTCTTTTAAATTAATAATACAAAACAACTATTGTACTGTAATTCATTCGGTAGGCACGCATTCCCATGATAACTATGAATAAATTAAATTTAAATAAACACTCTAAATCTCAGAAACAATAAAAAAAAATCGAAACTAACTCAAATCTCTTTAGCGCCTACTTAAATCCAAGAAAACTCAAGTCTCTATGTCGGAACTTTTTCCGTTGGACGTGAAGAGACAGAGAGAGAAAAGCAATTAAGAAAAAAAAAAAAACATTCACACTCCAGTGGATGTTCCACCAGAAAATTTTATCGGGAAAATCAGACTTCAGGAGATCAAACAAGCCTGCGAGAAAATTTGGCTTTTCTTATTTCCATTTCTCTGAACTTCGTTAAATAAGGGGAAATATTAATTAGAATCCTAATTAATTAAAGTACGTGGAACAGGAAATCAGGAGGAAATCTTGATCATTTGCTATCCCTCTTTTTTTAATTTTAATTATTACTTTTTCCGTCTATCTTAACTGGGATTTTTTTTTTTACTTTTACCACTCCTACTATCTTCTTATTTCTTCATCTTCTCTTTCTATCTTTCTGTCTATCTTATCTTATCTCATCTTAGCAGGTCTCATCTCGTTGAAATTTGGTTCTTTCTCCACTCAGTTCTATGATGTCACAGTGGAATGTAGAGTTAGTCGCAAAAAGGCGAAAAGTTCCATAAAGAGAGCGTTTTTAATGAAATGCAGTTCACCGTTGTGATCAAATATTCATGCCAGTCTTGGTCTTTTCATGCAATTTTTTTCGCCTCTCTCTCTCTGTGCTTTATTTATTCAATCTGGTCTTTTTTTTTTTTTTTTTTACTTTTCTTCTTGGTATATCTTCAACGTTGTGTGTGTCTAAGAAAGAGATTTAAAGAAACTTTGTTTATACAAGCAAAACTTGAAGTAAATTTCATTTGTTTGGTGTGGGAAAAAGATGGAGTATCTCTTGGCAAAAATCTTTGGCAAAAAGTATAAAAGTAAATAAATGAATAGAGTTATCTTGGAAGAAAGAACTACTCAAAGATCGTAATATGAAATTGCGCTGCATTATATTCCTCTCTCTGGCTTTATTTTTTCTGGAAAAATATTTGTTGAAATTTTAACGTAAACATGTTTGCTACTTTAATAACCACTTTGAGGTTAAGGTTTCAAGAAATTTTTTCGGTAAGTCCAAAATGATTCCAGAGAATTTCGGCGGTGAATATTGAATTTATGTCGGTAATCTAGAACAACTTGATAGCTAAAATCTTGATATTCCGAAGTGATGGAGCTTAGTTCGAAACCTGAGAAAGTAGCCATCAACAAAGTTTATGGGTTTACGATGGGATGGGATGGTCACGATTAACATGCTGCCAGGCATAATTAGGATTGGCAGAATTGATATATATAACTAATGTCCTTCAGTTTAGTAAAAGGATGAAAAGTTGAATCTCCTAGATGTCTTACCTTTGGTGATTCTAGACACTCTAAACTCTGAACAATTCTAGATAGTGCTGGATAATCGGAGGAGAATATTCGTCGATCAACTACAAAAATAAATTTTAAAAAATATGAAAATTTGCTCTATAATCTATTAGTAGAAGATCAAAATAGTGTGTCGATCTACTCCCAATGTTTATCCATTTGATTAGGAAGAGGTTGCATATGTCCCTCTTCCTTTTCTTGGAATTGTTCATTTCTAAATACAGTGGCACCAAAACGAATTTTGTATAGTATGAAACACCTATGAACGTTATGTGCATTCTTTATAGTATTGTATTTATTACACATCTTTCTTCTTCTCCATTGGCACAACAGTCCCATGGTGGACCAAGACCGTCTGCCTGCTGGCAGATACTCATCTGTTTTATCAGTAGCGAATTACCTTCAGTAAACTGAAAGGCATTAAAAATATGGGTATATCAACACTATAATATTTTGTAAAAGACAAAAATAACTAATGTCCCCTCCATCTGTCCCAGGAAGATAATAGTGTGTGCAAATCGCCACGTTTCTTACTGTCAGTAGTATTGTTCTTTTGGAATTGCCGAGGCACCAAAATGATTGTAGGGCAATAGGCTGTCCCTGGCACACTCTGGATATTATTGAAATAGTTATATATCTGCTTTATCAGTGGCGTATGAGTTCCAGTCAACTGCTAGGTATTAGAAAATATTAAAATATCTGCTCTATATTTTTGTAGATGACCAATATCAATTTCATCAGGTTAGGAAATTGAAACAAATATCAAAAATCCCACCATGGGAGGCTTTGTTCGTTTTGAATTACAATGGCACAAAGTGTGTATGGTATAACAGGCTCAGCATGGTGCACTTTGAATTCTATTATGTATCTATCTTATTATTACCGAAGTTCTCGTCAACATTGAGGCAATAAAAATAGCACTATCTGCTTTACAGTTTATGCGTGTAAAATGCAATGAACATAACTTATATGATAGGTATAATAAGTCAGTGCTGTATCGTATTTGAACTAAAAATGCATTAATACATTATGCAGATTAATACGAACTAAGCGGCTGAAATAAAGTATGCATTTGGGGATTCTTCAAGCTCTGGAGACTCCGTTTTAATAGCTGTAGTGCGCAGTTTCAATTAGACAATGAATACAGTGCTAAAATTATTGCCTTGGGCATTTGTTATTCAATATTATTAATCAATATTACAACGAATATTTTCGTAATGGATTTGAATAATATTCTGCATTGCTTGACTGTGCTCCAAATGCTGCCAGAAATAGAACTCGATCTATATTATGACAATAGAATACATCATAGAATAGTCATATTTTTTAGAATACTAAGATTTTTATTTCTTAGTTAAAATATATGAAGTATATAAGCATTCGTTTAGAAAATTAAATTATTTTTAACAAAATAAAAATAATTGTTTGTCTTTATCTTTTCACTCTTTTGTTGTCTTATTATGTGACCTAAAATTAAAAAATATATATATATAATAAATTTAGAGATGCAAAATATCCTTTCATATAGTAAATTTTATTATATATATCTATATGTATGGATAAATCATGCTATTATATCTTTTTTAAAAATATTTCTCTCATTTTTTAACAGTTGGTGATATAAATAGGGTATTATTTATTGTGTAATTAATATATTAATGCAATGCCTTTTTTAAAACAAAAGAAATTTTATTAGGCTAAATATATTTGATTATTTTCCTTTTTAAAGCTTAATCAACGTTTAATGATTATACCCTTATACTTTTATACTCTTATTAGGCTAAATATATTTGATTTCTTTTAAAAATTTAATTAACTTTTAATAATAAATACATATTAATTCCAATACTGTGGTGAACCAATAATGTAGTACCATAAACATTGAATAACTAAATCTTATTGAATTTCATCAAACAATGCTAGTGTTTACTACTATTTTGCAGACACTATCAATTAGATTGTGTTTGCTAAAAATGCAGTGTTTACTCTAATTGATATGTTTGCTAACACTATCAATTAGATTTGTTGTTCTTTTAAAACAAATACCATCACAAACTAACTTCTTTATATCCATTAACTCATTGAGTTTGAAAGGAAAAAAATCTTTGACTCATTTCTTGCCAGTCACTCGATCCTGTCATTTAATCCATTAACAAAAAACGATCAAAACGAAACGATTCAGATAATAGAATTATATACTTCATATCTATAAACAAACTCCTTTTGTTCTTTTTGTCCACCCTGGAAAAGAACTTCTAAAAGATCAGATTGTCGGGTCTATTAAAGACCAAAAGTCAGAAAACAATTTTTCACTGCCCGTTTGTTTTTTCATTATTATTATTATTATTATTACGACTACTTCTTTTATTTTGTGACCATATCTTTTCCTTTTTTTTTTTTTACTTCCTAGTTCCCGTATCCAACGTTTAAACATCTCTCAATCTTCTACTCACTGTTTACGTAACGTTCGATTTTTCTGCCACATTTTTCTACAGTTTTTTGTTTTTTTTTCTTTTTTTTTTTCTTCTTTGCCAACGACTAGAAATCGATTCTTTTTCCTATTCCTTTAAATAGCAGTTAATAATGGTTTTCCCAGACTCCTGGAATTCGATTTTGTTCCAGGGGTGAAGGAAGGTGTTCGAGAGGGTGGAATAGAACGTGATGAGCAGAAAAGGCAGACGACTTAATATCGCCCTCGTTTAAGGGGTTAATTTCTCCGATGTCGAAGGTTTTGGATCTCATCCTTGAACCTGAGTGATGAAGGTAGTGTGAGAGAGATTGCTTGGTGGATTGAGTTGAGTTGAGTTGAGTTGTCTCTTTAAACGGTTTCTTGGAGAAAGTTTATCGGCAAAAAATACCTTTTGGGTTTTTAATCTTTCTTCCATTAGATCTTTTTTATTGGTTTCTTGTTATATAAACCGGTTTTAATTAATTAGTTTAAATTGTAATCCGTTAGTTAATTACTTGGGATTGAAAGCGTTCTGTGATGGAATGTTTTTCTATGTTTAGAATCACAAATAGTTAAGATAAGACAGATGTAATTAAATAATTTTTCAGTTTATTAATTTTTTTCTGTTTGATTTCATAGATTTGTGAGATGTATATATTTTTTTTTTTTTTTTTTTTATATAGATTTGTGAGATATATATTCTTTTTTTCAGAAAAATTTCATTTAATCTTTACAATATTTTTGATTTCAAATTCGAAACAGAATATATTTTCAGTTGAAGATAATTCAAGTTGAAAGAAATCCAAGATTTAAATGTTAATATATATATATAAACTCTGAATATAAAAACTTATTGTTTTTAAAAAAATATTGAAAAATTAAACCTAAATACAGGCAACTTTGTCATTTTTCCGCATTTTCTAAATTTCGCGCCATATTTCTAAATTTGGTTTGGTTAGCATGCTCTTTGGTCGTTTGTTTGCACACATCAGGCTAATTTCTAATTAGCCTAATGTGTGCAAGCAACCAGGACCTATAGTTTAACGTGGATTCCAAACCACTAACAAACATCCATGCTACCGCCAGGATTCGACCTTGAAGTATGTGGTACCAAAGGACAGAGTTCTAGTTAATGGTTCATTAGGTCGCTGGCATATTTTTAGATTTGGTTTGTTTTGTCACGTCACGTTTTGTCGCTCTACGGTAATTTTGTGCACACTTTTAGGCTAATCAGGCCGGGACCTGCAATTTAACGTGGATTCCGAGTCTAACAAACATCCATGCCACCGCCACCAGAATACTAACCTGATGTCTGTGGTACCAAAAGCCAGATTTCTAACCTATTGACCATCAGGCCGCTGCCGTCCTTCTAGGGAAAACATATAAGGTTGGCGGTTTAATGAGCTTCGATTATATCTTATACTATGTCAATAAGTAATAATGATAATCTATTACAAAAGGAAGTAAATGATAAACGGAAGATGATTTACGGAAGTAAATGATAAATTTAGTTTGGTACATAAATAAAAAATAAACTCGGCCTATTTTATGTATCATTTAATAAGACGTTAGATGTAGAGATATATTTAGTGTAAATTTTATTGCCAATATTCCACATATGTATTTTTAAACATTGTCAACGTGCCCATCCTTATTCAAAAATAGTAAACTATGATTACCATCCTTGAATATGAGGCTTGTTAAAGCATATTGGGGGCACTGTGGTCGAATATCATTTTTCAGTGAGAGAACCAAAAATAATCTGCAACGCTTGGCAGGACACCAATACAGCAATGTTTGAATGGTAACCAGGCTAAAGTGAAAGTAGTGCAAATTCGTTGCTTATGGACCGTAAACATCACTGTCCTCAGTACCCATTTTGTTGCCAAAGTTTGCCAAGCGTTGCAGAACGGAGCTGAATTGTTCCATGTTCATCCCTTTCTGCCTTTCAGGTGCATCTAAACTCATATCCCTATGTACTCGTATCTCACAATTTGCGTGCTAGGCCAGATTAACTGCAACTGTCACTGGGTGACGGCAACCTAATTTCCGAAAATCCCCTAAAAAAAAAAAAAAAAAAGTAACCCCCGGTGAAGAGTCAGAGAGTCATTGTGCATTAAATAAAAGAGTCTTATAAAAAAAATATAAAATAATAAAAGAGTTGGGGGTGTAGAAAAAGAGTTCATGCAATGCGTAGGGGGTGGAGATCAGGACATGTGATTATGACAGATTACACGAGCGTGATTTGAATAACAACTTTCACTGTGAAAGTCGCGAAAGTCGTTTCAGTCAGAGGCTCTTCGTATTGTTTGAGGGGGGGGGGGGGGCCGGGCCCCGATTTTGTTATCGCTACGGTTTCATATTTATGCGGTGACAAGCTGAGTTTTATCTGGGTAAAGCGTCGTTTAGTTTCTGCTGGGATAAAAAAGTGTTTTAGCAGTGCAATAAATATTTAATGCTAATCAGATATTCATCGCTAGCGTTGGGTTTAAAAGAAGGAACCTGTGTCTAACGGTTTGCAAAAAGTGGAACTATGTGACTATTAACTAATTACTTTTATTTCAGTTGGTTGGTACAGGGGTTTTGGATTTGTTTGTAGTCGTTAATGTGTAATGAAAAATTCTTCCTGATTTATTAAGTAGTTTTTGGGTATTTAGGTTAATAGTAAAAGATACAAATGCATTTTCTAATTGCAGTTCTACCGTTTTGGGAATATAAATGAAACCTTTAATATATATAATAGAAAATTAATAAACGGCTTGTAACATTGTAACAGATTTTAAATAAATAAATCGTGAATTTGTTCTGGATTACTAAAATTTTATTCCTTTTTTGTTTGTAATAAAAATTATTGCAATCAATTGTTTTCATTGTATTGTACTTCTGAAGAGGGGGCTATTATGGGTTATTAAGGCATTTCATTAAAAAAAAAATAAACTCCATAAAATAAATAATTTTTATAATACATTTGAGATATGTATTTTAAACTAATTACGCAACTAACTTTCTGATGTAAAAATATTTTGCATCAGAATCAAAAAGAGGGTATAGAAGATGCTTTAATTTACACCTACCTATATGCAACGTATTTTTTTACAATTCATAGTACTGTATATATTATGGACCTGATGGCCGAGTGACCTGCGCTCTAAGCCAAAGATTTCGGGTTCTATCTCATGCGGTACTAAGGACGTTTGTAGTGGTTTGAATCTACTTTAAACCGAAGGTCAACCATTTGAAAAACCCATTCTGAAAAATAGGTTTTTTATTATTTTTGAAGACGATAAGAATTTATCGTCCTAAAACATGATTTCTAGAACGATGTGGCCTGATGGCCAATTGGCTAGAGTTCTGGCCTTTGGTACTACAGGCTTCAGCTTCGAATCCTAACTATGGCATGGATGTTGGTTGGTGTTTTGGAATCCAAGTTAAACTGTAGATCCCGGACTAATTAGCCTAAAGTGTGCAAAGCCTGACTGTAGAGCGACAAACCAAACCAAACCTAGGATGATGCTATTTCTAGTACTTGTAAAACCCTGTTTTATAAAATTATTATATTAAATTGTCACTAATTTAACAAATTCAAATGAAAAGTGATGGAGAAATACTTCCATCGTCCTGATAATCCTGCTTTATGTATTCACTTTACATGGAAGTTAAAAGTTAATTAATCAATTGGATTGATAAAGAAAGAACATCATATACCGAGGGATGATATTTCACTTGAATATAACCTTTATTGATAAAACCACATATTATGCATGCAGTTAATATTAATTTAAAGTATTCAATTCAGATAAAAAATTACCATTAAATATAAAAGGACAATATCCTGACTCAGTTATCGATTTCTCGAGCATTCATATATTGACATGAAGAATTCTTATTCAAATATTCAACGATGAAGAAGAAAGGCCCTCATGTTATAAGTACCCTCACCAAAAACATTTATTTTTCAGACTTCCCTTTCTGATTATCGATTACAGGGATGCTGTCCAACAAAAAAAAAAAGAATATTTTAATAAAGTGCAAGACCTCTAGAACTGTTGTGGTTGTAAAACTGGAATATCGAGTGATGTTTATTTAAGTGAAATAAACAACTCCAATGTAGAAATTAATTCATCGGTGTCTGTAGTATACTTCCTTGCATTTTATCAGCTTCACTGTTTTTGATCTTTTTTATTCCACGATTCGCCAAATCTGTTCCATTTATTCAGAAGTTTTTCCCCGAATTTTAAACAGTAATGTTGGGAGAAGTGTTTGCATAATTCTTTTAAGGAATTCGATCGCTTTCTTTTCATGTATAATAAATAAGGAATTTTTTTTCCCTTGCAATTTGCTCTTTATACAACAGATTTATTGCATATGTATAAAAAAAAAAAGCTAATGCGAATATATCGATTATTGGAGACTCTGCCATTATAAACTGAAAAATTTCTTTGAATACGTGAACTGTGTGTTCGTTGGTTTTTATTATTCCTAATGTTCGAAATTTTAAAATAATCGTAAATGTTAATATTCAGTGTGAAGTTTAAAAGTTTTCTGTAAGAAATATGCGTTGCTTATAGATTTGTTTTCTAAACATCTATTGGAGTTAGTTTATTTAAATTATTTCATGAAAATTGTATTATATGCTCCCTTCTAAATTTTAGTGCAGTAACAGTGATTACACTTTATTTAATTTGAGAATAATCAAAAAAAGGGTTTATTTAAAATTAAAAAAAAAAGTCATTCAATCGTGAAATTTTATATTTTTTATTGTGATATATTTAAAAATAAAAATAATATAAATAGTTTTTATTATTGTTTGAATATTTTTTTTGTTTTACAAATACGTTATTTTAACTTAATTATATCTTAGAAAATAATTAATTTAGTTAAACAATTATATTTTTGTCGTGTTTAAAGTCACCTAACTAACGCCCTGTCACTACAGCCCATGGTTGTTTTTTGTTTTATCTCACTACGTCATTTATGCACATTGTTGTTTAATTAGACCGGGACCTACAGTTTAAAGTGGATTCCGAACCACTAACAAGCATGCATGCCACCACCAGAATTCGAACTTGAGGCATGCTTTACCAAAGGCCAGAGAGCCAGCCAATTGGCCATCAGGGCGCGCCCGTGATGGCCAAAAGCCAAGGCTGTCTGCTTACTGGCAGATTTAAAGACAGGAGATGACTTTTTTTACAAGATAGGATTGTCGGCCCAACTCCCAATCCTACAGTCATATTAGACCGGGACATACGGTTTAAAGTGAATTTCGAACCACTACAAACATGGTACAGCCGGAATTGAAAACAAAATCTGTGGCACTGACCTCCAGAGCGCTAATCACTGGTTATCAGTTAAAGTCACTTTTTATGTTTATTACTGTATTGGTAACAGTTAAAAATATTAAGTATAATAAAATTAATTTTTAATATTAAGTATTAAAAAAATAAGAGTAAAACATAAAATATCCCTTTCGAAATATTTATTGCTTTATAATTTTGTATGTTACACAAATTAAAATTCTTCAGCTATTAGTAAAAAAAGCAAAATAAAACCATTTCATCTTTTAATCTTCCAAGTTATGTATTAATATAAATACCAACCGACCTGATGCAACATTCAAAATATGCCACGCTTATCTTTTTGATTCCACATCTCAAAATTCGATTACAATCTCCTGATCTCAGATAAACTCGATCAAAATCACAAACAACCCAAACCCAGAGCCCAACATATCAAAACGCATCTAATATGCCATCCTTTCTCAACGATGTCAAGAAACGCAGCAGCGTTGAAGATGAAGGGGTGGGGGCACCATGTATGCGAAAAAGATTCTGTCTGCACCCCCTACCCCTACAAACTTGCTGCATCGCTTACTGTATCACACGCTCCGTCCCCTCGCTGTTGACAGAGCAAAGCCAAACAATTGCCATGCCTATCCCGGGGTCGTTTGTTTGCGCGTGTCAACACCTTCTCAGCCCCCGGGCAGAGTGATTGGCGGCAAAGAGTGATTGAGTTTCCCAGGCTTTAAAGAGTTTCGGGATGAAAGGGGTATTTTATCTGGTGGCTGATGAGCACTGGCGAAGAATCAATTACTCGACACTGGAGGTAATCTCTCCGGACTTGAAACGAACAATGTTGTATGCACCAGTTTTCGATTGAATGATTTCGTTCGAATAGATGATGACACTTTGAGGAAAATGATGTAAATAAGTTGTAGCAAACGAAATGAGTTGATATTGAAATGGGTGCAACTAACGATGGTTAAAATTTTATATTTTTTACTTGTCCCACTCGTTGCTCATCAGATAGTAAATTCGATTCTTTTTTGTGATGTATTGCATGGTAGTGGTTTCGGTAGAAATTGTAGCCGGATGTCTTAAATCGGGAATCAGGTTGATTGTTTGAAATTGCCTGCATTTTTTGTAATACAGTATGTAAATATGAATCGATTGCATCTGACAACACCTGACGAAATGCAATACTTAATGTAGATTTGTGTTGCATTTTAGATTTTAGGAAAACACAGAATCTAGTTTAATTCCTTCGTATTATTAACACATCACACCCTCCTACACATACACACGTTTATATACACATATATTATTCAATTTAAGAAAAATAAATGTTTAAATTTACGACTTGGTTTTAATTTCTGAATTAACATCACACAAAAAATATGTTACGATTTTTGATAATTATTCTTGGAAAACTATTCCGTTTAAGCATGTAATATTTGTGGATAATTCAGTAGATTTTAAACATATTTCTAAATTTTATTATTGTCTTAATATTTAATTAAATTTGATAAATCATTTGTTTTGCTTAAATACTAGACATTTGATTGAAAATAATTTCAAAGAGTCATTTTCTAAGTTAACTGTGTTATAAAAATATTTTTTTTAAAATTATAGTATATTCCATTCCAGTTTACAAACAAATTTCTCCAATTTTGCTTTCATTAATGAATTATCTGCATTATAGAAACTGCTCTGCATTGTAGAATAAATAAGTAATTCATAAAGAAATTCCCAGTTTCATTGTTTAGAGAATAGCAATATTATATGTCCAGTAATATTTATTTTTGGTAGCGATAATGATATTATTCCCTATTCTTCATTTATTTCTCTTTCGTAGCTTGATTCTTTGATTAATTTCTGCAAACATCAAAAATAATAATAAATAAAATAAATTAAATGCTATGTATTTCTGATAGCAAATAGTTTGCAAAAATATATCACAGGTCGATACAATATTGCATAAAACGCAACAACAAATAAATGATAAAAAATGTACGACTTCGAAAGAATTAAAGGCCTACGAAAGGGTATCATCATATTTCAAATATATATATAAATTTCTTCGCTCCTTTTGTATCAAATCGTAAACAACGCATCGACATGTAATTCCCGCCAGTATTATTCTTCTAGACCTTAGGGATTTTTTTTTTTTTAAAGTAAAAGGGAAAAAGAAAATGGAAGGTGAAAATTCCCCGACAGGTTACTTGCAATTTCCCGTGCTGTTTCAGCATTTCCTATGTCGGATATGTCTATTTTCTCTCGTATTTTTTGTTACTGTTTCAGCTACTTTTTTTCCACCTTTGTTTTTTTTTTCCTCCATTTGTTTTTTTTTTTTTTGTATTTTTTCCCCAGGAAACGCTTTCTGTAGAAAATAGCTGCTATTTGTATGTAGATGTGGTGAGTTTGGCCATAGATTGAGTTGGTGGCTTATCATACTGTATGTAGTTCTCGCTATGTTTTTCTCCAGTCAAAATAGACTGTTAGCGGTTACCGTGCGAATTTTTTTTCCGGCAAGATTTCTTTTCTTTCTTTATTCTAGCTGCATTAAAATAAATGTGGCAACACATGTTTCTTGAATTTCTTCGACGTTTAAGCGAAAGGTAAAAGCTCTGAAAAAGTTTGCTTATTAAACATTCTTTCTTTATATTCAAGATCCAACAGCTCACGCTAGATTGTGATCAGGAGGACAAAAGTTCGATTCCAACTAAAGACATCCACTACATTCACTTCTTTATATAATCTTAATAGTGATTGAGATACAGTATTATATATCCAAACTGTTATTCACCGAGTGTATACATCGATTTTTGTACAGTGAGATACAGTGTCCCCGATTAGTCACACAAATCTGGATCTGTTTTCTCTAAAAGACCTACCGAAAAGCGTTATTTTTTTCTTCTATGTAAAAGAAAACAATTTTTGAACGGTTAGCGTGGTATTGTCTTCTCAGATAGTTCGTTATAAAGCCTAATCCCCCGCCTCATTTACACTTATCTTCTGCACAATAAGTTATGAAGGTGTATTAAAATTGTATCTATTCCAATATTCAAATGTGCGCAACAATTCAGAAATTCATAAAGTTTAAAAATAAATTTTAAAAAAGTTAATATCAAATTTAATATTGTCAGAGAATTTTATACTTCCAATGAAAGACAATCACTTTTGGGAAAATATGTTTATAACATTTATCTCTTAATCAGAATACAAATAGGAAAACTAGAAATATAATGTTTAAATTATTAATTTCATAGCGAAATGAATTTATTCAAGAAAAACATTCATATTCTTGATTCGCCCAAATAATATCGTTGATTAGTTTGTTACCAGGGGCGAAAAATTTCCAAAGAATCTTACATACTTATTCAAATTTAAATCCGAATAGTTCTGGTATCCCTCCAGATCAATGAACGATTCAATGTATTCGCCTCATATGTTTCTGTGATTATCGAAGCACTTGAAGCAGCAGCAGCAGCAATCGCCATCGTTGAGAAAGCACGCTTGAACATTTCAATACATGATATCTCTTCGTTTAAATTCATCCTTAACACTAGATACTACATCGCCGCTGCAGTAAATTTAATCTTTACTCACTGCCCACAACTGAGTAAACATAGAGTGAGAGGGACAGAAATTTAATTCCTTCCAGCAATTCCTGGCGAAACCTTCTATGCATGTATGTCCAAGCAATGCGTTTTAAGAGCCGGAAAGGAAATCCAGAAAATTTCTCCAGCCATTTCGGGATGTTCTCATCGCAAGCTTTAATTGCTCTCTACTCTACATTTTGAAGAGAGAGACCGGAAAGAGTGGGTGTAGAGTTGCCTTCTAAATTATTCAGCGACCACTGACACTCCGCAAGGTATGCCTCTTTCGATTTTTGCTTGTCCAAATGATATTCCCCGTTTGGTTGTCATTAACTTTAATATCGGGGACACTATTTGATGTGGCAAAAGGTTTGGACAAATATGGACAACTTTCCTGTTCCCCAAATGTTGTTTTGCATTGAGAAAGGCCATTTGGAATAAACGTTTTGAATAGCTTTCATGGCTAAATTCATATCAAATGCAATTCTATAGAAATTGAAGCTCGTTTTAGGTAATGTATTCTCACATCGTGTGAAATTTAGAAATTGAAGCTCGTTTTAGATAATATTTTCGTGTGAGATTTAGAAATAATCTGCTTAATATAGTTTCCTTCTTAAGTGATTTTGTTTTTGTTTCTTTAAATCAAATCAAGGATTTAACTGATATTTTGATTTTAGTTTCTTGGTATAGGCGGGTTTTTTTATAATCAATTTTAATTGCACTAATTTTTAAGAAAGGATATTCGGTTCCTTCGGATATTTTGGATATTGATATTTTGCTTATCCAAATGATATTTCCCGTTTGACTGTCATTAACTTTAATATCGGGGGCACTATTTGATGTGGCAAAAGGTTTGGACAAATATGGACAACTTTCCTATTCCCCAAATGTTGTTTTGCATTGAAAAAGGCCATTTGGAATAAACGTTTTGACAAGCATTTGATTTCCAAATGTAATTCTATAGAAATTGAAGCTCGTTTTAGGAATTGGAGAATATTTTCTCTCCTCGTGTGAATTTTAGAAACCAAACTGCTTAGTATGGTTTCCTTCTTAACTAATAGTATTTTTATTGTTTCTTTAAATCAAATCAAGTATTTAACTGATATTTTTGCTCTTTTTATATTTTCATTATATTTTCATCCATCTTAATCGCTATAATTCTGTTCCTTCGGATATTTTGGATATTGATATTTTGCCGATCCAAATGTTTGGCTATTATTAACTTTGGTATCGAGGACACCATTTGATGTAGCAAAAGGCTTGCACAACTATGGCCAACTTTCCTGTTCCCGAAATGTTGTTTTGCATTGAAAAAGCCCATTTGTCCATTTCTAAGCCGAAAACTCGCTACTCTGTTACGCGCAGGGAGAACGAAATACACTTCCTCTCTGGTGACAGTCTCGGGGCCAATTAACCATTTCAGTTATGTTTTTGCAGTTATCTAAATAGGAAAATTGTAGTTTGTGTTTTCTCATAATTTTAGAATTAACTTCATGCAATAAAAATTATTTTGCAGATGTTTATTTATCTAATTCTCAATATGAATTCTTTTTATATGATAATGAGTTTTCTTTACCTATATTAACACGTCAAATTCTCATTAACAAATTTTACACATTACGTTAATTTCGTATTTGTTCCCTGTACAAATAGTTTAAAAAATTTTCTTAATTACGTACGGTAAATTCATTCCTTTGATCTAATTTGCCAAGGTATCTTTCAGAAACATTTCAAAACTTTCTATTTCTCTACGTCAATTTCTTAAATTTCCCTAAATTCAACAACATATGTTTATTCTTAATAATATACACAGTTAACATAAACAATTTCATCATGCTTCATTTAAATCAATCATTGATTCTCCCCATTTAAATTTCGTCCAAAGACCAGTAAAAAAAAAAAAGAACGCTGAAACATTTAAAACAATTCAGAGTTATATTTTAGAATATCATCTTTAATGCTAAATTCCACAAACAAATAATTCACAAAACAATCATATAAACCATTCAGAAATATGCGTCTCCACGTCTGGCAATTGAAAACGATATCGAAAAGACAACAAAGAACAACTCAACCCATCGCTACAGAAACTGAACCAAACCCATATCAAATCGAGTTATGCTCATAACTGCTTTTGAGAATCAATAAAAACGAATGCCTTACTTAATTAGCTCGTAAAAACCATATTGTCGCACTGGAACAGTGGAAGGGTTGAGCAAGCGAGAGTAATCTTCCCATCACCCCTCAGGCCCAAACGAGTCTTGATGAAACATTTACATTTCTTTTAATGGCAACTCGTACTCTCTCTTTCACCGTGAAGATTTTGCCTGAGCTAGGATGCGTTATTGAATGAGGCAGGGGAATACAGTGTTGGGGGTGGGGATGGGGCATTTTCCATTAGGATAACATGTCACATGACAATAACACCCCCTCTTGTCTTTGTTTCACGTGATGAGTCATGCATATTCAAATGGTATTTCCACCCTTTCCTTCATTAAGGGCATTTTAGTAATTGAAGAGACTCGTTTTTAAAGTGTTCGTTCGATCTTACTGAGGTTAATAAACCGTGTTAAGTAAAGCTTTCAAAGTTTCAAAAAAAGTTTCAATTATAGTATAAATAGTTTTATTTTTAATTCTAATTTTTAAATTAATTTTTGATATTTAATTTTTCCTGCATAATTTTAATCCATAAAAGAGGTACTGTTACATTGTGTTCTGAAATTTGAAGCCAGTTAACTATGGATACATCTTATAAACATTGATTGATTTTTACAGCCAAATCATCATCACTGTTAAGGTAAGATTCATCACAACATAAATATTTTCTAAAAAGAAAAGAAATATTTTCTATCTCTTTCTTTTTCAAAAAAATGTGAAAACTTTGTTTAATGTTAATCAAACACCTAATGTCTAACAAATAGTGGTTATTTTTCTTTATTCACTTTTTAAACACTTAAACGAATATTTAATGAAATGATAATTGCTTAAGCTTTTGCATAGCGTTAAATAAAGTTGCATCTATATTTATATAAAATTACACATATAATTGTAATGATAAATTTTTTTTATTCATGTTTTTTTAGTAGTAGTGACATTTTTATAATGTTCATGTTTCTTTATAAAAATTTGTATATATAAATAAATTATGAATTATTTATTTTCCATTGGCCATTTGTCTTTAAATAAAATTGATGATTTAAATTATTTTATGGTTTTTTAATAAATTTTTATTTCAAAATTGACAACAAAAAACTTTTTTTAAAAATGCTTTTAAAAAATACATAAATCTTTTGCTTCAATTAGCGTTAAATAATTTGATTTGAAATAAATTATAAATTAAATTATGTAGAAAAGTAACCATACATTTTATTGTAATAAACTTAAATAATACGCAAATTTGTTTTTAAATTCAATAATTATTTTAGAGAAAATTTTGTTTTCATAATTGTAGGAATCAGTTTTTCATAAACTATTAGAAAATTTTCTTTTGTAAGTTTTAAAATAATGGTAATAATAATTATAATAAACAATAGAATTGTTATACAAATCGGCGTTTATAATATCAAATAAAAAATTAATAAAAACAAGCATTATTATAAAAGTTTTATTTTCTAAAAATTAAAAGCTGTCTTGTTATTATAATGCATGAAAAAGTTGTATAATTAATACAAATAATCTGATATAATTCAGAATTATAATACTTGCAAGTACTAGTCTTATATGAGCTAGATTGATGGGTGATTTCAATAAATAAAATAGCAAATCCATGATTGGTAATCATGAATGGTACTTAATAACAATTGGTAATCACCAATGGTAATTGGTAACAATTGATAATCACCAATGATAATTGGTAACAATTGATAATCACCAATGATAATTGGTAGCAATTGATAATTGGTAATCACCAATGGTAATTTGGTAAAAATTGGTAATCAACAATGGTAATTGGTAAAAATTGGTAACAATTGATAATCATCAGTGGTAATTGGTAATCATCGTTAATCATAAATAAGATGCATTGAACTCTGCTTAACTTTTTGTAATATAGAAATAGCCCTCTAAATCGTAAACTCATCTCAGAGTTAGCTGCCATCACTTCCAAAAACGACAACCTTCCCTTAACCATTGGGGGGTGTGGTCACGGCTATGGGTAATAGCAGATCGGGGTCTTTGCATTTTGTGGTTGATTTCCTCACCCCCCCGGAAACGCCCCTTACCCCTACCCGAATCGGAAGATTTGGGGAAAAAAATTTTTGAACAAACATGGCAGGATAAAATCAGAGGGAGGAAATTATCCTCTGCTAATGATGCAGGTTGCAGGGGACATTTGCATGACATGATTGTACATGCCATTCTTCTCAATAGATCGTTAATGGCACTTAATGTGTAGATTATCATTTTTCCCTTTATTTTTTCCCCACGCTGCCCCCACTGTTTCAGAAAACGACATTTACTTGCTTACTACTTACTGCTGGATTGGAATAAAAAGGGCCGTGGGTCTTACCTTTGATATGGGGTGGTTTTTAGTCTTAATGGAAAACCTTTTAAAGTAGATTTGGTTTTGTTGCTGCAGGGTGCATGAAGTAAATTTAATTTGAAGGAAGAAAAATTTGGGGAGAATTAAAATTTGCCAATGCATTTTATTTGTTTTCTAGTCTCTCTTACGAGACTAAGAAGGCGATTTGTAACTACTGAAGTAATACTTTAATTTTTAATGGCATTATTTATCGAATTTGCTGTGATAAAAAAAAAAGAAATACACTTTGTAGCAGAAGGCTGCTTTCTTATTAATTAAATTGCTTGTTTCGTGAATAATTTTAATTAATTTGGAGTTTATTTGATTGAGGATATTTTTATGCATGTCATCGAGAAGATATGCTTTGCGATGACTATTAGTGGGGCAATGATAGGAACTAAGAGGAATTGGTGAAAATAATTGTATGTTTTTTTTTTCCTTACAGCATTGTTTTTTTTTTGGACTTCTAACATTTCACATTGCAATTTTTAACATGTTAAATGTCTTCTAACATTTAACATTTAAATTATTGAAAAATTTACAATGCAAGTAAATCATACAAAATAATAATCAGATGTCTTCATGAAATTATCAATTAAAAAACAATAACTGACACAATGAAACTGAACATTTTAACAGTAATTAATGATATGAGATTTGTATTTAAAAATTACGATAAGTGACATACATTCATAATTCACATAATGAAATTAACCATTATAATTATGATTAATGAGATTCAGGTAGTTGTAACTTTCCGCTGACAGCTGCTTGCAGTTGGGGCTCTAATTTGCTTGTGGAATTTATCATTGGCCGCTTCAATGGTTACAATATTTACAGACCCAGATAACTTGGATCTGTAAATATTTTTTGTATATATTATTTTGGAGAATGTTTTTACACAGATAAGTAGGTCCGAAAAAGAAAATAAAGCAACGATCCACCGCCCTGCTCCTTTGATACATCATACGCTGACTGAACGGAAATTTACACCTAACTGAGAACTACAATATGTTTGTATGATAAGCGAGCTATGCCTTGGCCCTTGGGATTTAGTGTCGTAGTCAGTGTAGCTCTTGGAATTTAGTGCAGTAGTCTAGTCAGTGTGGCCTTGGGATTTAGTACAGTAGTCACTGTGGCCTTAGGAATTTAGGGACGTACTCATTGTGGCCCTTGGGATTTAGTGCCCCTGGCCCTTAGGTTAAAATGTTTGGAGATTCCTGTTCTTGAAAAATAATGAGTGGAATCTACACTACCAACGAGCCATCGATGCAAGTGAGACAGAACTAACTATTACTGGACTATGAATGATAAAATATTTTTTTAATATAGTAAAGACAAACTTACTTAAATGACAATTTTTTTGCAAAATCAGATGTAAACAACTTTCAAGGAACTCCCCTCCATCCCCTTATGCATCAACATGAACAATCGTAACATGAAAAGCAGTTTCATTGAAATATTTGTTATTTGTGCCAAAAAAATAAATGAATAAATGCTGTAAGTTAGGATTTGGTCACGCTTTTTATATACAAAAAAAGAGCCGGAAAAAACTATGGAAGACGACGATGAATGGGGGAAAAGAAGAAGAGAATAATAAAAAAAGATTAAGGGAAGCCTAGAGGAAGCAAGGCGAATGATTGTGTCGCAATTGAAGAAGTGTCCCTGTTTTTATTTCCGCCACTTTGCCACTGGCGTTGCTTCTTGATAGGAGTAATAACATGGGACGGACATTGGAAGGAACCACACTCCATTGTGCGTACCACTTTCCGTTTCTGTCCACTGCGAATGCCCTTCCGCTTTTTTTTTTTTTTTTTTTCTCAGCTATTTTTTTCCCCTACAACTTGGAAAAAAGATTTAGATGAATACTGAGTATGGGTCTTCATATCTTACAGTTTTGTTTCCATTTCTTTCGGTTTATTCTTTTTAGTCAAACTCTTGCATATGTGTACTTTTAATTCTTTGTCAAAATGAAATTATGCAAGTTGAAAACAAATCTTTAAAAGTTAATCTCACACAGATCTATTTATTAAAGAATTCTTTAATCAATCAATTAAAGAATTGTCATTTGATTTTTTCCTTGTAATATTCAATCCTATGCTGCAACTTTGGTTCTGTATGTATTGCAGGAGATGCTGACTACTGCATATTATCTGTAATTTCTACGGATAGTAAAAAAAATTTCGTATTATCTACAGACTACTGAAAAAAGTAATATTTCTAAGTAAATTTTAAGAAAAAGTCATTTTTGTCTGTTACTTTCCCAATTTTAGAAAATTTCATCGAGTTCCACAAACAAAAAAAAAAATACCCTTCGAGAATGTAAATTTTATGCAATTTTCATTGATGATTAGGCAAGTAGAATTCAATCTTATTCAGTGAAGTGCACAAATAAATATATTTTTTGCTATTACATTTTTCTTTTCGTTGTCAAAAAGAGCAATTTGCGATGTCTTTTTTAAAGAAGGAGTAAATTTATTGGACAAGTTTAGTATTAGTATACGGAGTATAGCTCCGTATACTAAAAAAAAGATTAATTATCTAAGATAAAGAGAAAATTATCTAAGATACTATTGATGTCTCATTTAAGATTACTAGCATTGTAGAGCCTATTGTATGCCTAGCATTGCAACATTACATTGATTGCAAAAGTCATTTTATTTTTAAATAAAAAAACCTCAGAAATTCTCCAAAATATTATGATTAAATTTGTCAGGACAAAATTATATATATGAAAAATATATCTCTATTATGAATTTGATTTTTTTTAAATTCTTTATTGACATTAAGTGCTCAATAACGTCATACGTTAATATTAATATTTTTAACATAGAATATAGAATACTAAGCCAACTTAGAAAATAAATTTGATTAAATGATATATGTTGAATTATACGTGCTTTCAAAATTCCCATTAAATGTCTTTCATTGGATGTCGAAACATTTCATTCACTCCCAGACTGTAAGTGAGCAGTGGCATTAAGTTTCACACAAGTCAATAAGTTTCCAATGCCGGATTCCCCCAAACCACTCTTCATCTTCCCACCATCCTCTTAACATCCCTCCCTTTTTTGCTCTTCCTCATCCGAGAGCATCTTCCACTTACAGGAGAAGCAATGTCAGTTATCAAGTAAGAGGGAAGCACCCTTTCTTCCCACTCGAAAAGAAGTTTTCCTCTGCCATTTTCTCCTCTCTTTCTGCTTTTTTTTTTTAGCAGGCTACTTTTCTATTTATCACTTTAACCCACATATGCGCCATATATCATTGTATCAAATCTATTTTCTTAAGTTGGCTTCGTTTTCTATTTTAGGCATTCATGGGGCCGGGCGAAAATGAATTTTTCTGTAGCTTGTAGCAACTTATTAAGTCTATATTTTATGAAGTGCTTCCTCCGTTTGTAACTTGGCTGATTCAGCAAGAATGCAAAAGGGGAAAGAAAAAAAAGGTTTGTTTGGTTCATGATGGTTGGGTTTACTCGGAAAATATGTTTTGGCTTTAAAATGAGTGGATTTTTTTTTTTTTGTTGTTGTTGGAACTTTATCATTTGTCACGATGTTTCGTTTTCGTAAAAACATAAGCATAAATATGTGCTATCTGGAAGATGTCTGAAGAGAAATGTTGAATTTCAGATGGCACTTGTTATTAAATCAAATTACGAATAAAGAAAAGGAAATAAATTTAGAATAATTTAAGGACTCCATATATATATATATATATATATATATATATATATATATATATATATATGGCGATAAATTATGATTATTCAAAAATAAAATAATATAAATTATGGACATATTGTTATTGAATCAAATTACGAATAAAGAAATAAAATAAATAAATTAACGACTACATAAGTCTATGTATATATGTATTTTTCATTCTAACCAATGAAAAATTCAATGGATTTAAATTCAATTTTTAAATTAAATTAAAAAAGTGCTTCAATTAAGGTCAGTTAAAATCATTTTTTAGTTAATTATTTTTTTTTAAACGTAATTGTTTAATTATAAGAATTATTAACTGCTTAAAGATACAAATATTGGTAATGTATTTTAGATGAAAGCACTTTTTCCTGAATTCTTTTTATACATCTTGAATTTCAATCTTGATATTTTCCACATAAAATTAGTATTGATCTATACTGGTGAATGCTTTTACTAATTTAAATTATTATTAAATGATTTGCTTCAACTGAGTAAGATAATTACACATGCATAACTCTCTTTCCGACTATCCAAATATGAAACTAAACTTCATACAGATCTATTGAAGATCTTCTCTCTAATCATCTATACTAATCTCTAATGATTTATAAAAATAAAAGTATTTAACTTTTTTTTTTTGGACAAATTTTATTCTTATAATAACCTTTTTACGTTGATAAGCCATCACCACTCCCAGAACAATTTGAGTGCATACAGATCTAATACTGCATACAGATCTAGTGAAGAACTTCTCTCTAATCATCTACACAAATCTCTAATCATCTATAAATATAGAAGTGTTTAACTTATTATTATTTTTTGGACAAATTTTATTCCTATAACCCTTTTAATAACACAGTGATAAGCAATCACCACTTCCAGAACAATTTAGGTTCATATCTGATAGACAGAGGACGTCATCTTAATGCTGGGCGATTTTCGCCAATGCTATCTACGGAATTTAATATGGCGGCAAACTTTTATGAAAAGATAACGCACTTTCTGGAAAACAAAATTTTCGGGGCGATTAATCCAAGCAGCATTCTCTTCGTCCCGGACAATAATTAATTATCGCATCCAGAACTTTGGCGAAGACGCTACGTCTTGCAAAAAAGGAAATTGCAGATGCTATCGCCACCATTCATTTCAAGAAGAAGAACTTGAAGGCACTTAACAAGCAAAGCGCTTAATGTCTTCGCAGCTCTCCGATTCAATTAACGAATCCTCATTTGGATTGTTTTCGTTCCTTCTTAAAAGAGTTCTTTTTTCTTTATTCTTTGCCATTTTCTTGGGTAATTTTTCTGAATTCTTCTTGGGTTGTCTCTTTTACATATGCCACTGGATGAGAAATGTCTCTTAATGGTATTCCGTTGTGCCCATGCCCATTCGTAACGAGTAAATTGGGCAGAATTTCCAAAGAAAATGTCAAAATCAGACCACTTGAGGGTGATTGATTCTCTTGGATATGAGTTAAACTTCAGTGCTGGTTTGGAATCCACCATCTTTTGTCTGAAGATTGCTACTAAAAGTTAACATGTTTCTGGTAAAGAGTGTTATTCTTTTGATGGCTTATCAATGCATTGTGGTAAAAAAAAAAAATCGCATTTACGTCTGAGAATGACACCAGTTTTTAGTTCCTTTTTAAATTTAAAAGTATTCTTGTATCCCACCATAATGAATACTCATCTTAAAAGTAATTGATACAGTTATGAGTTGTTCTTAAGATAATGGTTTTTAGTGTTTTAATCATTAATGAGTTCCTTTAATAACTACTTATAATCGTTGTCTTTATATTTTTCTGCACATTAATGTTTAATGTCCGGCTATAATCTTTTATGCGTTTTTGTGTTAATGATAATTGGATATTATTTTAAAGATATATATTCCGAATATTCTTAGTAGTTTTGTTTTTATTCATTCATGTAAATTAACTACGATTTTTTTTCTAGTGGTTAAACAAAATATCTGTTTAAATTATTACATTTTTTTTTTTTATTCATTGCAAAGAAATTTGCAAATGAATTGTCTAAATAACATTTGTAAATGCTTTACATGTTAACAAAGAATTTCAACAATTTTACATTTGCTGCAATTTTATGTATTTTTAAATAAATCCAATGAATTACTTATAATACAAAAATATATATCCTTTTCTCACAAAAATAAATCAATTAATGCTATTGTTTTATGAATTTTACATGCTATGTATTTATTTTTATGTTTAGTTATTACAAAACTGAATGAAATTTAATTATTTTATAAAATTTATAAAGTTCCTTTTTTTTCAGTTGCATGTTTCGTAATGAAGCTCTCCCGTCTCTAGATCCCGGATCTAGATCTGATCATCTGTAAAGTAAGTCTCAAATTTTTATCTTCTATTTATTTTAAATGCTTCTAAACACATATTTAATGTTAATAATTCAAAAAGATTCGTCACGAAAGATTTCTAACTTAACACCTATATAACACGAATAAATATTAAATTATTAAAATTTCCTATATGTGAAAAAAATAATGCAAAATGATTGTCCTTAACTCTATTAAAATTCTATATACAAATGTAAAATTTATTTTAACAAATAAACGTCATCATTTAGTTTATGAACAATTTTTTGGTATTTCTTGTTTGTCTTCTCACCATAAATAGTGTCAGTTTACCAGTCGAATTTCAACTTGCACTAAAAAAGCTACATTTACAGAGAAAGAATAATTTGAGTAATTTTAATAAATCTGTATGATGAATTTTTTAAATCGAGTTTGTGATAGTGGTTAAAATTTGGTTTAATTTGTGGTGTTTATTTCCTCATCTTGACAGTCTTTTTAATTTATAGTGGTTAGTTATTTGATTCATAAAATAAGACTTTGATAGTCAAAATCAAAAGTACTTGATATTACCCAGTTTTAATTCTAAATACAAAAGCAATAAACTCTCATAATTTTTTGCCCTACATCTTGCACTGAATTAACAGTTTATATTGGCACTTTGTCCTACTGGTACTGGCATTAAAAATATTAAAATTTTCTCATTAATATTTGATTTTTGTATCAAAACTCAATATTATAGTATATAGTACCCATTAGATAAAACACTTTCAACTCTTCACGCTTAACATCGTATCTATTTTTTTTCAATTCTAGTTGCATCTGAGATTCAAATAAACACCGGCTTTAAAATCAAATTAATATCCACGCTAGTTCTAAAAGAATTTTATGCTTCTATTATTTAATGTTTGCAAAACTCTAGATGAAACAAAAGTTCATCTTGATAAGACGTTGTTCAATTTTATTCATTGTTCATTAGTAAATAATATTATAAATATTCATCATTATAAATATTCGACTCTTATTTAGTTTAATATCAAAACGATTATTAAAATTAAAAGTTGATATAAAAAAGTCCAAAATAGCAATACATGATTTTTGTCCAGAATCACCACTTTCATCTGCTGCATTTAAGACACATCTCCCAGTACTTAACAGTGCCTCCAACTCTTTCAGTCCTAGTTACCTCTGTTGGTGTTCGACTAAATACCGGCACTAAAAGAAAGAAAATGTTCTGAAGCTGGGGTGACGACTGTTTGTGACAATTTAAACGAAAACGAATTAATTTTGAATAATTTAATTATTAGATTGTACCAGTTATTACTGCAGATTTGTTATCTTAAATTAGTATTAATTATCAGACTTTTTATTTAGTTTAATATCAGAACAAATATTAAAATTAACGTTGTTACTAAATAAATCCAAAATAGCATGCATGACTTTAGTACAGAATCGTCACTTTCCACGGCTGCACTTAGGCACATACCACTCCTAGTACTTAATTGTACCTCCAACTCTTTCAGTCCTAGTTTTATACTTCTATTATTTACTGTCTACAAAACTCTAGATGAAATAAAAGTTTATCAATTTTATTCATTACTCATTACTAATAAAAAATTTTAATATTTGACTGATATTTGTCTGTTTGTGACAGTTTGAAACCGAACGAATTAATTTTGAATAATATAATTATTAGATTATATCAGTTATTACTGCAAATTTGTTATCTTAAATTATTATTAGTTATTCGACTCTTATTTAGTTTAATATCACAACGAATATTCAAAAATCCAAAAGAGCATGCATGATTTTTGTCCAGAATCACCACTTTCTTCTGCAGTACTTAAGGCACATCTCCCAGTACTTAACAGTACCTCCAACTCTTCCAGTCCTAGTTACCTCTGTTGGTGTTCGACTAAATACCGGCACTAAAAACAAGAAAATGTTCTGGGGGAATTTCCTGCTCCCGTTATTTACCGTCTGCCAACAGCACTCCTGATGAAGCAAAGTTTGCCTTGATGGCAGCGAGGCTGGCCATTTTTTTCGCGCCCTTTGCTGAAGAGGGACAATTTTCTTCGGTTCCCTTAACTTTTTCCACAAACAGGGGTGGAGATTGAGTGCGACTGGTCACGTGGGAGGATGGTCACGTGACCAGGGGAACCGATGAACGAGGGACCTTTGCCTGCTGAAAAGCTAATCTGATAAGTCCATTGTCGGTTACTTTTTGCCACTGACTGAAGGAACATTTAACCCATGGTAGCGTGTGCGTTGGTTCTTGAGCAAACACCCCTTTATTTTTCTTCTTTTCCTTCCTTCCTTTCACGGTCTTTTCTTGTAGTACTTTATTCTTTTTTGTTCTTTTTGGTACTTTTTTTCTTACTCCAGTTCGTTAGCGGTTCGCTCATTTTTGTTGAACGGGTCTGTTTTTTTGTGTTCATAATGATCCTGTCGACCTACCTTGTTGTTGTTGGTAATAAGTGAGATTCTGCCGTGCCAGAGTGAAAGGTTACTTTAATCCACCCTTTATTCAGTGAAAAGGAGACTTCCAAATGATTAATTCTGCCGTATGTCACGACATGCCCATTCTGGCGCCTTTATACAGCGCTTTTTCTCTTCCCTTAAGACTTTTTTTTCCTTCCTCATTGTACTGCACTGGGAAGCAAGAAAAGATAAAGCACTTGAAAATAGAGTAATTTTATGTGAATGTTAGTAATTTATTTGCACTGTGACATTAATAATGATGTGGGTGTAAAAGGGAATATTAATTTGAGTAATCGTTCTTTAAATGTAATGTTTAGTTTGCAATATTTGTTATTACATTTAATGTTATTGTTATTAGTTAATTGGAATCTTTATTTTCTATTTATTTTTTTTATTAAATAATATGCATAATAACAAATTTGTTCTAATCATAAAAAAAAAAATTATCCTTAGTATAAAATTATTGGTTTTCTTGAAACTATTTTACAATCTTATATTTTTAAATGTAATTGTACTAATTTATTATTCCATAACTTATTCTCATTTTCATTGGAAAATCGAAATAATATTTTATTTTAAACAAAATACTCCCGCAAATGGTGACCTGATAGCCAATTGGCTAGAGTTGTGTCCTTTGATACCACAAGCTTCAGTTCGAATTCTGGCAGAAGCATGGATGTATGGGGCTCAGAGTCCACTTTAAACCGTAAGTCCCAGTCTCATATGACCGTAGAGCGTCACAGAGCTCAATCAAACGTCTTCTGACCCACATCATTCCCAACAACTATAGGCATAGTGATGTGGTGTTGTAGTGGTGGTGGTTCGGATTCCACTTTAAGCCGTAGGTTCCTGTCTCATAAGGTCATAGAGCGTCACAGAACCTAGTCAGACTAGAACCACATCATTCCCAAACTGTAAAGGGGCAACTCAGCTATAGGCACGGTGATGTGTAATAGTGGATGTAGTAATAGTGGTTCGGATTTCACATGAAAGTGTGGGTCCTAGTCTAAGTAGCCTAAAGTGCGCATAAAATGACCTTAGAGCGACAACAAAACCAAAGCTCTCATAAATCGGTGATTTATTTATATTTTGACGATTTGGATTAAATTCGGCAAGTTTTAAATAAATTGCGTCGTTATAATAACTTTCTTACACATCGAATTTTAGAGAAAAAAATCATCGATATAATTGTAGCTAAGATTTAATAAATATTACTTTGAATTTATCAAGATGAAAATATTTGAATAATTAATTTTAAATGTTACAAAAAATGTTTACATTTAAACGTTTATTACTGCATGTATCTGTTAATAATTAAAGTATGTCTACATTCACAAACTTCAAATTTTCTGGTTAATAAATAATTTTATAATTCATCAAATCTAATAAAATACTTTGACTATTCTTCCCGTTAAAATGTCACATAAAAGGGGGAATCCTTACAGCCATTCTAATTTAAATTACTCATCAAATAGTTTCTCTTAGTGAAATAAACGAAGAAATGTTAATGAACCGCATTGAACAATTGCCTTTCATTACCCGTGATAAGTTCGGTATTCTGTGATAAATAAATCATATCAAAAAATACCTTCAAAAGATAATCTATTTACTGCAAAAGTGCTTATGTCTGCAGAACCGGCGACGGTTGATTTCTTTTACCTTCAATGGTAAATGACATTCTTACAAATTGGAGCACAAACAAATGAATTATTCACCTTCAGCGTAAGTAAGAATCAATAATTGAAACTTTTCTGTTTTCCAATTCCCACTTCTTGGGCTTAATTAAAAATGAATTACCGTCGAAAATGGCAACACTACTTTTGTGCGGATACGTCAGAACTCTTCTTCTTCGTCTTCAGTATTTTTAAAAACAATTTTTCCCGCTCTTTTCTTAATGTCTTTCGGGGGTATCTGGAATTCTATTATTGAAATTTTCCGAGAGCACTTCAACGGTCACTGGTGAAATAACTAAAAAAAAAATGTTCCATTTTTTTTTTTTTTTTTTTATCGTTTGGTTTGGGTTGGAAGCGTCTTTTCCCAAAAAGTTCCAAATGTTCACCAAATTGACACCAAACTGTTATTTATTTACCGAGGGCTAATTATGGTTTGGGCCTCGCGTAATGATGCGTCAGGTTTTGGGAGGGATGGAGGAGGAATTTTCGGTTGATCGTTCTGAAACTTTTTAAAAAATGTGCTGATTCTTCCGGGAGTTTGTAGTTTTCTTTTCTTTATTTTTTTCATTTGTTTTTATTCTTTTTCTCCCACCGAGCTATTTTGTGCAGTTTTATCACTGCTCTTTGGCAACACTATTTGCGTCAACACTTAGTCCTTTCAGCGCTTGGCATCAAGATTTGAGACAACAAACAGAAAGACAGCTATTGTGATGAAGGCATTAGAGGGAGCACGAATTATCTCTAATGCAGCTTTTAGAATAAAATGAAAAATTGCTGTTTTCTGTTCTTGTTTTGTTCTGTCTGATAAGCATTTGATTTATTTCATTAGTTTTGATCACAAGCTTGTGTTTTAGGATCCTATGTTATCTTCCGTTCTTTCCTATAACAAACCTTCCTATGGCATTCCATTTCTTTCATATTCCTTTATCTTTAATTCTATAGATTCCTTTTTATTTATAATGTGTAACGTGACGTCTATGGGTAACCATCTCTAGTACTATCTCTTGTATCCTCTGTATGTGTATTATGATCCTATGCTATTTTCCCTTCCTTCCTATAACATTCCATTTCTTCCATATTCCTTTTCCTGTATAATTTTTGTAGATTCCTTTCTTTTTGTAGATTCATTTTACTAATAATGTGTAACATGACGCCTATGGGTAACCATCTCTTATTTCCTCTTTATGCGTCTTGTGATCCTATGTTATCTTCCATTCCTCCCTATAACAAAACTTTCCTTCCATTCTTTTTATTCCATTACCTTTAATTTTGTAGATTCCTTTTATTTATAATGTGTAACATGACGTCTATGGATAACCATTTCTAGAACTTTGTAAACGATTTGGGGCCTTATAATTAGAACTATCATGGGTGATTGCTACATATATTTGCGTATCGTACTTATTTGCGTCTGCACGCGTGTTACGTTTAATAAAAACAAACAAACAATGATACGTACGCACCTATTTGCGCAGAATCGCTACCGGCGAAAAAAAGTTAGTGTTAGTATTGTGTATGATCTATGAGAGTGAAATAGCATAGCCGCGAGTGGTTTTTAAGAGCAGTGTAATAATAAAAGTGTTTCTTTTTATTTGCATTCTGAGTGATTACTTGTGAAAAGTGAACCCCAAATATACAGTCCACTGAAGAATACTATAGTGCAGGGACTGTACTAAAAATAGAAAAATTTCAATCGATCAGTCAAATTGGCGAAACTCTATTTCGTAGTCTCCATCGAGACCACTTGAACTATTGTCTTCTTATATGTTATATATTGCTCGCAACAACTGAATTTAAAATGGGTTTCTCACAGTTTTATTTTCTTACAAAATTATATTAATTCGTAACTAATCTAGAACTGTTCAATCATTTTCTCCCAAAAATCTGTAGTTGTCACATTTTGTTATGGTATCTAATATAAACAAATAGAATTTATTATTTTTTCATGTACTGACTACTAGCTTTAAATCAATTATTTATTTAAGTTTTTTTCTTTCGTATTCTCTCATTGTTTAACTTAAAAATAAATATTTATCAAAGTATGAGCAAGAAAAACACACTTTGCACATTTATAAAAAGTATTTAGCTCTAAAATGAATAAAAGTTAGTTTTGATGATTTAAGTTTTTTTTTTTCTTTTGTATCCTTTCAACGTTTATTTTGAGAAAAATTTATTTTTAAGTATAAGCACTAACAGATTTATAAACGGTTTATATCTCTAAAATAAACAACCACTGGGACAAACTTAACTCTGCAGTGTTAAAAAAAAAAAAAAAATAAAATAGTAAGTGTATTTTTAAAACAATGGTGACAACGAAGAAAAACACCTGTCTCAAATAAATGCATTTTTCTTTCTGTCTGTCTCACCGTTTATTGTTCTATTTTTAATGCATATATCAAGTATTATATGACCTAAATAGTTTATTTATGTTACTATCTGGAGCTTCACAATAGGAAAGAAACTACATACCAGACTCGCTCATTCCCTTGAGAAACATTCTTAATAAATAACGCTATAATAAATGGCAAACATAAAGTAAATAGTTTACTTATTGATAAAATAATATCCTTTATCGAAATAATAAACGTGCAAGTTAGTTTTTTTACATGAATATGATAGTTGAATAGAAATTATTTAACTGTAGTTTAAAAATACTACGAAATAAAAAATATAATACAGACATAATATGATTCGAATTTAAATTTTTAAAGACAAACATCATCCAAAAAACGGAATTATTCATGCATTAAGAAAAATGTCCCATAGAAATGTAGAAAAAAATTGAGTACATACTAAATCCTCTTATAACACTCATTCTTGGAGGAAATTGGAAATTTTTTTTTTTAATTCTTTAGGAAGAATTTAAAAAAAACCTTCCCAATTTCTTGCAGATCTACTGAACATTTACGTTCTTAAACTGTTTGATTTGCCATTATTATACCACTATATTTTTTCATATACTGGTTAGTTTAATTTGATGATTTAAGTTAATTTTTCTTTCGTATCCTTTTATTGTATGACTTTTGAGAAAAAAAAAAACTTAATAGAAATATTTATTTTTAAGTATGTGCAAAAAAAAAACATTTATAAAAAAAAGTATACAGATCTAAAATAAATAATCACTGGGACAGACTAAACTCTGCTGAGTTAATACAAATAAATAAAATAGCAAGTGTGTTCTAAAACAATGGTGACAACGAAGAGAAACACCTGTCTTTAAATACATGTATGTTCTTGTGTTTTCTTTTTTGTCTATCTCATCAGTTGTTTATTGTTCTATTTTTAATGCATATATCAAGTATTATATGACCTAAATAGTTTATTTATATTACTATCTGGAGCTTCACAATAGGAAAGAAACTACATACCAGACTAGCTCATTCCCTTGAGAAACATTCTTAATAAATAACGTTATAATAAATGGCAAACATAAAGTAAATAGTTTACTTACTGATAAAATAATATCCTTTATCGAAATAATAAACGTGCAAGTTAGTTTTTTTACATGAATATGATAGTTGAATAGAAATTATTTAACTGTAGTTTAAAAATACTACGAAATAAAAATAATAATACACACATAATATGATTCGAATTTAAATTTTTAAAGACAAACATCATCAAAAAACGGAATTATTCATGCATTAAGAAAAATGTCTCGTAGAAATGTAGAAAAAAATTGAGTACATACTAAATCTTCTTATAACACGCATTCTGGAACAGATAGAATTAAAAAAAAAAAGAAAAAAAAACTTTCCAATTTCTTGCAGATCTACTGAACTTTTACTTTTACGTTACTTAAACTGCTTGATATGCCATTCTTCTGAGCTAAGTATTTAAATTAATTATGATTAATGTCCTATAATACTTATATTCATGCACCCCACAGAACGCAAAAGTAGTCCTCAGAATTCATCCAAATCAAGTGACTTTTTTTCAACGTTTTTTTTTTTCCCCTACGAAAGATTTTCGGACTGAGAAGAGGAAAAAAATGGGGGTAAAGTGATGATGTAAGACACAAAAAAGTCGTCATTATATTCGGAGAAGGGTATAGAATCTTTTTTGTATTCTTTTTTTTCGTACGTACGTACTCTCTATAATGTAAAGGAAGGTCTTAGTAAAAGATATCAATCTTAGTTGTCCCTTGGTTCCTTTGGCTTGTTTCTATTTATCTTCTAGGATTTTTCTTGTCAGTTTTTTCTTTTTTTGATTCAACCCCTTCTATTTTTTTTTTACTTTTTCTTTTTTCCAAAATTTACCGTAATTCCATTTTCTCCATTCAGAAAGAAAATAAATACCTTTACACGTGTTCTGTGTTGGATTAATATTAATTGCAGGTTTTACTTGTTAACTTGTTTCGGATATAAAGATATGTCATATGAGTACATAGATAGAAATTCAGTTTTGAAAATGCGGGACATGTCCAATTTCTAAAAAAATTGCTCGTTCAAACAGTCGTCTAAAAAGATAACAATCTTCATAGAGGTATTAACTTATGGGTATGTATAAATATGTATATTGACTCAGCCTTCATGGTATAAATGTGTATATTGGCTCAGCTGATTATATATATATATATTTTTATTTCTTGTAATTATTCTGTAATTTAAAACTTTTGGGGGAAACTATAATTCTGTGATTTATATGAACTTATGGTGATAACAATTGGATAATTGTAAGTATTGATTTTACTGGTAATTATTTACAGTAATTGATTTACTGTAAATAAATGTTTTTACTAATAATTTTTAGTGTTGTTTTTACTCGTTATTTTACATGAACAATTTTATACTTACTTACTTGTAAACATAATTAATTACTTGTTGGTTTACTTGTAAACATAATTAATCATAATAAATTGAAAATAATAAAAAATAAATACAATTTGTACTAAAATGGAAAAAAAAATCGTTCTTTCTCAAAAAAACTCCAAATATTTGTCAACACGTTAAACATACCAACAAATATTTACATTTTTATCATTTTTTGAGAATTCTCACAAATCGCTCTTAAAAACATCTCATTACAAATCTCACGAACACCTCTTAAAATTTTTATACACAAACAATATCCACCTTTGTGTTGATAAAATAGAATTCATCCTTCATCATAAGCACTAAATTCCAAACACAAAAAAAAAAACTTTTAACAGGAAGAATCAATCATCTCAAAAAATCATTTTCGGCAAAAACATTCCAAAAGAACCGTATTCTTTCTCAATCCTTCTCGATCTCTTAAAAGTCTTGAAGGACAAAGTAGCATTTAAAAGATAATGCTTGTGTCCAAAAAAAGAAACCTCCAATGAAAAAGAATGACCGGCAGTTCTCATAGAGATCAGTCGTCACTTCATATATATTATATGGTGTGTATAATGGTCCAGAGACAGATTAGCCGTGGTAGTGACTAGATTGCACGCCTTTTGCCTCCTAATCACGTGGTTATCGATCTAGAAGTGTGGATAGATGAGGTCTAGAGGGTCGAAACGTTTAAAAGTGACGTGGTTCATCAACAGGGGATTCGTTGTTGGGAAAGGTCAGTTCTTGAAGTGTATTCCTGGCGGAAGGCCGTTCTTTATTGTGAAGATTGTTCAATGTGGTTCATTTCGTAAATACCATGTTTATGAGATACAATTTGAGGCGATAAATCGAGAGGTGTTGAAAGGATTTCGCTTTATGTCAGCCTGTAAAATATATGCACTTTGATTATTTCTATCTGGATATTTGTAAATAAGTTGAGAGATATAGTAATGGCTGAGTTGCGCAACTTGTTGAAGTGAAATGATATCGTTTTTGGTTACTAAAATGTTTGTTCCATTTTGAATGTTTAGAAGGAAATGAAGTTTGTTTCAATTTGTGTTAAAATGGCAAAGTATAGGAGTAGGAGTTAGCAAAGTATAGGAGGTGTTTCTGGAGTAGGTATATTTCAAAATGCAGAATAACTTATTATTTATTCTCTTTTTAATTAAGCATTTTGATTTTTAGTGTTGTTTTTAAAATGAAAAAAATAATTAAATGAAAGCTTCCCTTTTTTTCTACAATTACTTTCCCTATTTTTATTTGACTCGATGACAAGATTGTTTATAATCAATAAATTTAATTATCAAGCGCAATTAAATAAATTATTAAATCATTTTTTTATAAATTTGCATATATAATACCATAATTTCGGAGCTATTATACGTTGAGAAAATCAAGTTCAATGAAAGATTTCTCTATTAAAAAGTTGAACAAGAAATATAAAAAAAGTATATTGGTGATTTCGAAAGTTATTAACTTGAATTAAGTTAATCATAGTATGCTAAGATGCATTATCATACATCATAGTATGCTAACATGCATTATCATACACATCATACTATGATGTATGACGTTCTAACATGCATTATCATACATAATAGTATGCTAAAGAGCATATCAAAAGTTCTTTTTTCGCTATTGTATGCTACAAAGATGAAATTCGATAATTTTCACCGGATATCTTATAAATAATTTTCTCCAGATATCTTATTATATAAAAAAAAAAACATTGTAGTCAAACATAGTAGGTAGTCATTTGTCACTCCTCGTATCTTTTCGATGAATTGGAGGAACATTTTGGAACAGATTATTTCGGACAAACTTCGTGAAAAAGTTGTTGCGGAATTTAGATTTGCTCTGGACCATGACTGTTTGGCAAAGCTTTCTACATCGCATTGGTATTTTTAATAGCCCAAATTTCGAGATCAGGGAGTGGCTAGAACTTTTGCTGATGGGACATAGACTTTTCTGTAACTGTTTTTATCTTTCTTGTGTGTGTTTTACACTGTTTCATTATTATTTTTTATTATTCAGAAATATTTTATTATTGTTCTTAACACTTTTTAAACGTTTGATCTTCTTCCATTACTGGGACGGGCTGTTTATTTTCAGACTGTCAATATATCATCACTTTTAAAAATATAATAGTTTCTTGAATTGTTAAGATGTAAGCTTCAAGAGCTCTTTTAACAGATATGAGCAGAACTTTCTTAACTTCATACTGTATTTGAAAGAACTACTTTTATTCTTAATTGTAAATCTTTTTTTAATATACAAAGTCATGTTAATATTGAACACTTCTCAAACGTGTTAAGACCTTGTGGACTTTGGGAAAATTCCAGTCTTCATTAACTTTCTTCCATTACTTTGCCATTGGGACGGTCATTTCTTTTCTTATCTGCTAATCTCTCATTTCCTTTCATGGGCATTTTGCTTGAGGAAGCATTGTCCAGTGTCTAACTTCTACACACAAGTAGCATGGAAAGCTTTTCGCCCAGATAAACTGACCGGCGAAGGTTAGATCCGGGCATTGTGTCCAGGGGAGTGGGGCTGTAATTCGATCGGCCACTTCGGCCGCTGGTCAAAACCCGGAGACCATCGACTTTTCAATAAAAGTTATTTCCGCCCTTCGATCCGCTAGGAGATGGGAATTTTATTTCTTTTTTCTCTCTTTTTTATTTTTTTCCTCGTCCAGTTTTCCTCTTTTCCTGGTCATTTTTTTTTTTTTTTCTGTTCCTCCTGTTTATCTTTGTTTTGTGTAGGGTGCATTTATTTTATTTGAGAAGTTTTTTTTTCCTTTATTTATTTTTGTTGTTGTTTGGTGGGACTTCTTGGAAACGTCATACAGTTTGAGTCTAACTTCATTTGTGGAAGCAATTGGGTTTGCACGCGGACCAAAGCGGTGACCATGGTAACAGTTTCTCTACTTCTCCTTGTGTTCATCTTTCCTGAACAATCTTTTATGTGTTTTTTATTTGTATTTCTGGTTATTTAACAGTTGAAGTTTATAATCGTTTAGATCAGGAGGCGTGAACACAAATGATATTGCGGACCACTTTGGTAATGCATCCATAACTCCGCGGACAGCATATAAAATTATTTATCCCCATATTAGGTTTAGACTCACTATAGACATTTGTTTGGAGTGAAAAATTGAAACATAATGAGTTATTATTTTTGAGTTTACTATTAGTTTTACATGTAAACATAGATAATAATGCGTACTAAACGCGCATTGTAAAGAAATATATAACACTAAAAATTAAATATAAAAAATATAAGAATATAAACGAAATAAAAAAAGGAAATCATTTAAAAATATTTATTTTACTACTGAGATGTTTGTTTCTCCACTCTTTCACTTAGTTTTTCAAATCGCTTTCAATTTGGGTATTTGCACATCGTAATTGATGTTGCAGGTCCGTTATGTTTGAGTGTGGTCAATTTCATTTTGAAAAAAACGATTCGCAGGTGTAAGTTGAACCAAAAGCGTTATATCCGCAGATACACATTGTTCAATTTGATAAATTCCTTCCTTCTTTAGATATGCGCTTTTTATTGCGAATTACAGAATGAAGTTTTCACTTCATTGTAATGCACCACTAACGGTTTCAAACCTTTTCTTCAAACTTTAATCCATGTGTTATTATTGAACCAATAAACAAAGGGTTAAACGTTAATTGTATTAATTTTTTATAAAAAATTCATAAAATTGGAATTAAAAATAATGAAATAAATATCACACTTATTTTTTCAATGACTAAATATCCACAGATACACATTGTTCAATTTGACCAAACTCCTTCCTTCTTTTGATATGCGTTTTTTTAATGCAAATTGCAGAATTAATTTTTAATTTCATTGCATCTAAAATTTGAGCCATAACCCTCTTTTCCAGAACGCAAACTTCTGTTAAAAAATTTCAATGTCCTTTAAATAAGAAATAGAGAAACTAGCATGGTAATAATTAAATTGATCTGATAGAATAAATATTAACACTTCACAAACGGATGCTGTAATGTTTGTTCTATTTTGGGTCATGATCACAATTTCCTATCTGCTGCATGTTAATTGCATGTCGTAAAGAGAATTGCGCTGTATAGATTATCGTTATATTCATATATTATTAACATAGGCATTGTTGTTATGACTGCCACTCGCCAATTATCAACAGATATGTCTTCTTACTATTCAGGCATAAAATTATAGTTAAGAATAATTCATAATTCAATGCTTAATAAATTAATCACACTTTTTGATTAGCATATTCAGATGTTTCTTAAATCATAACTTTTGCTAATTATTATTCTGCCTTCAAATCAAATGAGATTATTTCCTCTTATGTATGACCACTAAGCAGTAAAAGAAAAATATTGAAACTATGTGAAGATTTACATTGTATGACTTAAACCGGTTTGTTTATTTTCTATCTAAAAAATAATAAATACTGTGCTTTATAAGTTTTTACAATAAGTCGTTGAACATTATTTTCACATCAAAGATTTGTATATCTCCTTTTATGTAGGACTACTAGACCGTAACAAAAATATTGAAACTATACGAAGATATATATTGTAAGACATAAAACGGTTTGTTTATCTTCTATCTGAAAAATAAAATAAATATTGTGCTTTTTATAATTTTAAAAGTAATCGTTGAGCATTATTTTCATCAAAGATTTGTATATCTCCCCTTATGTAGGACTAGACCGTAAAAAAAAAAAAATATTGCAACTATATGAAGATTTCTATTTTTAAGACATAAAATTTTGTTCATCTTCTATCTGAAAAATAAAATAATTATTGAGCTTTATATTATTTTTACAGGAATCGTTGAATATCACTATCACATCAAATATTCGTATATTTAATATATGTACAGTATTTAAAAGCCAATTTGGTAATAATATTGTTATTGCATATTAGTGACAGAATGTTCATTTTTAAATTTGTTAAATTAAAATGCATTTAAAAAGTAGGACGTTGGCAGATATCAATTAAATAAAAGTTTTTTTACCAGGGAAAAAAAAAACATTTAACTACACGTGTTATATATTATCTACAAATATAATTCATCAAATAATTTTATTGATGTTTAATCGTATAATATATTATTAATATTTAATTACTGATATTGTATCGTCATGATTTATCAGTAATTAATTACAGAACAGAAATACAATTATTAAAGATCATTTCTCATAAAATTGTTTTATTTTTTTCGTTCTTAATGAATATTAACTAATATTATGCGAATTAATATATAATAGTATATAGTGCTTAATATATATATATATTTAGTATAATTATTATAGCTTATAGCTAATATTATCGAAATTATTATTATTGTATTGTAGAAAGTAACTAAAAATTATTTTAAACTGTAATATTAAAAAATAATATTGAAATATATTATAATATATTAATTATTAATTTATATATTGAAAAATTGTAATAAAATATAAATACTGTAATATAAATACTTTAATATTGAAAATTTGTAGAAAGTACAAAAAATAAATTAATTAAATAAATAATAATTAAAATAAAATAAATTAATCATTTAAATATAATAAAATTTTAAAAAAAAGGATTTTTTAAACTGTACTGTTGGAAAAAAAATTAGCAAAACATTATAGCTAATGTTTGCATTTAGAATATCATCTGTTTTTTATAAACAGAAAACCAATATCTTTCTTGACATAAGCTCTTCTTCAACGACAAAAAGTTATTCAAAATTGGATATATTTCTTTAAAAAAAAAAAAAAAAAAAAAAAAATTGCGAATTGTCAAAAAAAAAAAAAAAAAAAAAAAAAAAATCCTTCCATTGGTCAAATTTCCCTTCCCGTTCAAGCTACTTAAACTTCCGTAAGTGACTGTATTGGAAAGTCAAATTCCACCACTTCTTCTTTGGAGGGGGGAGGCGGGAGAAAAAATCTTCAGGTATACCCCGATAAGCAGAGTCGAAATCGGTATTAACCTGTCAAAACTAGGAAGTTCCTGTTCCTACGAACATCTTCGATCCTTTCTTGAAAAAAAAAATAAGAAAGGAAGAAAAAATATATAAAGATCTTATGTTGATTTTTTTTCTCCCCTACTCGATTTGTGATTTTTCTCTTCTACCTTACTCCCCATGGGCGCTTTTCTGAACGAAATGTTTTTGTAGTGAGGAGATTATTGACTCGAGTCCCATCGCTTGCGTGGGAAAAAGAATTTCAGACATTTTTTTTCTACCCTATCGATATATTTTTTAACCTCTTAGTGTTAGGTTTATATTTCCTTCATTGTATGTGTGAATTTTTATGGAAATTCCAGTAACCAAACAAGCCGGTACGTAGTCGGACATACTACATAGTCAATATTCTTTTAAGTTCTCGGTCTTAAGTGGTGTTAGGTGTCCTTTGTGTGGTATAAAGTGACATATAAAAAAGGACCTTTGAATATTATAGGTTCAAAGGAGCTCCTAAGGCTTTAAATATCTTTAGGGAGGACATAAACGGTTTAGAGTCGAAAAGTGTAAGAATTTTATTTGAAATGCTTTCGTCTGTCTGACTCATACTTGTATAGTGGTTGTACAAATAAGAGTGGGTAGGAATTCAATTTCCACTGATGATGATTACTACAATCATTAATTTTGAAATAGGGTAAATTTGATGGAAGTTGTAAGATAGGCATTCTGAAAGTTTCAATTCAGTCATGTCTCAATTCAAGACACTGTAACGTCTTGGCCTATATCAGACCTAACGGCTTCCAAAAGAAGGCCACTTTCAGGTTCATGGAAACAATTTAAGTTTTTTATTTAAAAACATTATATATATATATATATATATATATATATATATATATATATATATACATAACTCTATTTACAAAGAATGGATATGAATTAGATACACAAGTGCTGTTCACTCCAAGAAGTGCTGTTTCAGAGATCCGATTTCAGAGTTCTCAAGCTTACGTCGAATCTAAAACACCTGGTCTGCGATAGACCTAAATTTTCACACGGCGTACGCACCTCCATTTAAGAAAATCCGTCAAGAGGAAGGGAGATCAGCTTTCTTCACTTTTCATTGGAGTTGACACTTTCTCAGCCCATGGTCTGTCACCAATCACTGTGCAACAACTCATGACGTAGTCCATATTCCATCTGTAATCGTTTCGACCTGTGAAGGCCGAACAGATAATAGCCATTTCATGAGGTCTCATTATCCATGACACTGATTACCTGCTATCAGATTTGAGTGACAGGTTGTTCTCATTAGTACCACAAAATACTAATTGCATGTGATATAAATATCCACGATACTGCTTATCTGCTGTCAGATTTAAGTGATAGGTTGTTATTATACACTTGTTAAAGAATATACATTCCTTACCCATGGGAACAGAAATTATATATACATATATCTCTTTCTGTGGGAACAATAGTACAACACAAATATCAAACATTTTCTGTGGAAATTCTTTCCGTAAGGAATTATTTTGCTTTAATTCAGTAGCTAATTCATGTGTTACTTTGAAATGCTTTATTTGGCCTTCAATTTGAAGTTTTCTTAAAGATCCTAAAGGATTTGGCTAGTATTTTTGCCACATGCTAGAAGAATCGGGAAAACATCGATTCAATCCGGAATATCGAAAAACATTAATTCAGTGATGGCCAATCATATTATGAAGAATTTTATATTTCAATGATTCTAATTAAGCGAAGAACCAGACCACTAACACAATACTTGAGACATATTCATATTCACATCTCTGAATGCTGTGTTCAAATATTCAGACAGACTAGATTTTGTATGTTTGTGAACCCCAAATAAATGGTACTCGATTTGGTTAAGTACAAACTACTTCAATCCGAAACGAATGATTACTTAATTATATAGAAAATGCATGCACAAAATTTGGATCTTTTGAATAATATAGGCTTCTCAATTAATTATCACCAGTCAAATTATCGTTTTTAACAACATTTCAGAAATCTATGCAATCAACAAAAAGTACAACACCTGGTATTCCCTTTGTGTACACTTAATAACACGATTCCAGAGTATGTAATTGACATTGTACTATCTAGACAGTATATCTACAAATTCCTGTCCATAATAGCACACGTGGGCAAAATTTATCCATCTAACATTTGAATACAAATCCTGTTGATTCATTCATGACATTGAGGTTTGCTATTCAAACTAGTTAGTGCAGTGCCTTTAAGTTTTAAAGGTGCTGGCAACGTGGACTGTATTCATAGTGCTGTTATTGTACTAAATGTGTAATGTGGTTCCTAAATTCCGATTATTAAATTATATTACAGTGCGAAAATTTTATCAGAAATTTACTTAGTTAAAAGGTGGAAAGCAACTGTTATATTGTGTGTTTATAAAGCAACTATTAGATTGTAGGATTATAAACAATGAGATAGTTAGTGCTGTAATAACTCAGCATAACTCATTCGTATACATTTCCTTATTCCAATTAAATTAATGTAGAATTATGTTGTTGTTTTTTTTTAATTTCAAGACTTTTAATAAATATTTATTATATAATATATTGTATAATAGTAATTTTTGTTATAAAATATTATTAATAACACTCTTTTAAAGTGAGGTTTTGCTGTAATAGATTATTTTAAATTGCAATTTATATTTCTTCCGTTACTCAAATCGTTCATTATATTAATGAATTTCATTTACTTATTCAATCAATTGCAATGGAGATTATTGAGATTCGTTACCCCCAGAGTGAATGAATGCGTGTTTATGGCGGCTATATTTGAAAGAGTGAGAGGTACTTAAGGGGATTTCCATAGTGAGCTTTTTAGTTTCTATTTATCCATGGCCTATCTTATTGCCGTCTTTAATGACAAAATCGAAGCTATTGCTGTATATTCAACAACAGTCGATTTGTAGCCACTCATTTTATAAAAGCAGTCATATTGTCTGCCCCCAAGTGTGCACTTCAAACCCCTTTGAATAATCAAAATAGTTCCCAAAGAATCTTGGAATTTAGGCCTTTGCTTAAGACACTGGCACACACAATTTCTTTCCAATGGATTCCAGAAGCCACTCTGGAATTATGGACAACGAAAAAGTACTGGCTAAGAAAGGAACTTTGATAGAACAATGCATTAATCGACCACTTTCATATTATACGACATAATTGTTTGTTAACTTGACTCTTAGTAAGAAAATTCTTAAACAAGATATGATTCAACGCGCTATAGATAAGAGATGGAGAATTCTGGGGTAAGAGCTATCCCCAGTTTTCAAGAAAGACAGCTGCGGCCTATGACTTTTGAACATTTAAATAACTGTAATGCACTTTCTCGGTATGAGGACATGGTGAAAAAGCACTGGTCATAAGATTTGGTCATAAATATTCTACGGTTATTTTTTGCACACTTTAGGTTAATTAGATCGAGACATACAGTTTAACGTGTATTCCGAACTACTCACTAGCATCCATGCCACTGACAGAATTCGACCCTGGACCTGTGGTACCAATGGCCAGATCGCTAGCCAATTGGCCTTCAGGTCGCTCAACTGGAGAACTAATGAACTAATGGCTTATGCACCAATGTCCGGCATTTGTAAAATAAAAATAAAATTTATTCAATCAAGTAATTAGAGTTAACAATAGTCATCTTGAATGACAAAAATTAAAATGAAAAACTTTTTATTAGGGCAATATGAATAAAATAAATGTTTTCATAAAATAAACTTAATTAAAACCAGTGTTTGTTGCATTGTTGACAGCATGGAATTCATTTAAAATGTATAATAACAACATTATCTTCTTTCTTAAATAATACTTAGATAAAAAATGAGTCTATTTTTTTCTTTCACGTGAATGGCATTTAAAAAAAAAAACACGTATCTAGCTTAAATAGAAAGTTTCATCATCATCATCATCTCTAATACCTTCAAAAAATGCATTTAAAAATAATAATAATGAAATTTTAAAACCAGTTAGGCGAATTATTGTATTAAATATTACCTTATACGGCTATTCTTATGCTTTTAATAGCATTAATTTTAAGCATGTTTTCTTTGTGGTTTTTTCCCATCTAGAAAAAAATAGTAAATTTAAGAAATTTACGTTTTTCCTCTACTAGTTAAGAAAAAAAAAAAAAGGAAAAATTCTTGTTATTTCTCCTTCCTCTCAAGTAAAAAAAAAAAAAAAGGAAATGTAAAAACTTTTAAGTTTTTTGTTACACGTGAATTTGCCGCTTGAAGACGAAAGGTAGGAGGAAAAATATAATGTCTTTTTTTTTTTTTTTCTTTCGAAAATTGGTATTACGCGTTTTTTTTTTTTTTTTTTTTTTTTTTTCCTCCAAACTCTACTGAATGATAATTATGTTCGACCTGAAGCCTGCTAAGTTAAATTTGGTTTCTATGTAGCATTACATTTTTTTTTTTTAATTGTGTCCCTTAACCAATCTCTTAACTCAACTTATATATATCTATTTTTTTCTGTAACATTTTGTGTCTTGGAAAGTTTTGGGACAGTTTTTATTATCTACGATAGATTGATGTCATTAATCTTCGATAGATAGTTAATGTTAACTTTTTTTTATAGTTAGCAATTGCGATTGTCATCTGTGAGGTATTCATTTGCATTCGAGATTAGAAATTTTCAAGTACTATGTTTGTATGTCCGTAGTTTATTTACTATAAAAATTATTCTATTTTGTGTTTTGAAGAGATTTAGGGAGACATTTTTTAATATGTTTTTGAATCACAATTTGGACCATGAGTCAACTAATCTGGTTAACTTTATTGAAAGACCATTTTGTCTTTGTATCATCGCTGTTTCTTCCTAGGGCAAATCTTCAACGTTGTTTCTTCTCAATCAAACTTACAAGAAAAGTTTTTTACGATGACATAAAGGGTTACTTGCTCAACATTTAAACTTTGAAGGAAGAAAACATCCATCAGACAGAGAAATTTGTCTATCACAATATCTATTCGTTTTCTTATTCATATTTACAATGAATTTTATTATTATTTATCCATATTTACAATGCACACTACCTTAGGGAGTCGAACTATTTTCCATTCGCTCGTTATCTAAGCATTAAATATTTATTTATTTATTTAAATCCTTTCTGCCTTATAAAGAATCAACAATTAGCTACTGACAAACAAGTTCAACTCATGAAATACTCGAATCGCACTCTTTTTCAGTATATTTTACCATGCGAGTCTCTATGCTTTAAAGACGGCTTTCCACAGGATACTAAAATCTCACGACGTAGAATGGCTGCCAATAGGAAGTTTGCTTGTGCATGATTCCGATTAGGTGGCGGTCTATGGCGTGGGAGTTAGTATACGATGGAATCCTATCTTCATTTCAAGTGAGCTTAACTTATTCGTGTGCCTTGTGTATGAGCCCAATTCGTCTTTATGCTTTAACGGTTGCTTTCCACAAGATACTAAAATCTCACGCCATACTATAGAACCCCTGCCAATCAAAAGCTTGCTTATGCAAGATTCCGTTTAGTGGTGCTGCACGGCATGAGATTAATATACTACCTTAAGGTCTTTCATGTGAGCTTAACTCTTGCATGTGCTTAATGCATGTGCATTTTAATTGCTTGATATTATTTTTAAGCTATACTATATATGTCGATTATTAATCTTTTTGCTGGCTTTATAAAGATCAATACTGTCAATACTGAGAATGTTAATGTTTACTAAGTATGCATAAAATATATCCACATGCTGAGGACATACATATGTCCACATGCTGAGGGCATACATATGTCCACATGCTGAGGACGTACATATGTCCACATGCTGAGGACGTACATATGTCCACATGCTGAGGACGTACATATGTCCACATGCTGAGGACCAAATAGGTGAACCGTAAACTAATTATTTATGTTCTTTATTTTAATAATTTTAATCAATTAAATAATTGGGGGGGGGGTCAGTTCCGATTATTCATTAATATTTTTCTACACTTCATTAACGTTTACTGTTATTTTAGTTAAAAAAAATAATAATTATCATTTTAAATTATTTTTGTTCATTTTTCAATTAATTACGTATCTCTTTTGTTATCACAAATTATATAGCACGGGAAAAAAAAAAAAAAAACGAGTATTTTAAATTTCCAATTACTTTTAACTCAATTATTATTTCGGCTGAACTAAAAATGCGTCCCTAACACACTAAAAGAAAAAATGCTTTTAGCAACTTTTTTTTTTTTTTTTTTTTAATGTTTTGCTTCTTTCTAGTTTTATATTATTACTTTGTATGTGGAATTAACAGGCTCAAAATTTTAACAAAAAAAAATCTTAATTCTAATCTATGTCATTACTTTAATTTTCCACTTTATTAAGCAAAAAAGAAAAGCAGCACGCTAAATGAGCTTATTACCCCAACATAGTAACTCTAATAAACCACTTTGTCCAATGACAAAATGTCAATTCTTGGCATGTTCGCCTTTGTTTTTTAAACACCTTTGACACGTTTTATTCTCCTTTTAGTCTGTGGTCTCTACGAATGACATTTTTTTTTTTTTCTTCTGTCTGGCGGAAACTGAATTAAAAGCATTTTTTGATTCTGTTTCGGAAATGAAAATTTCACAACTTGGGAAGAATTTTATAGGTGTTGTCGTTCACTAATTAGAAACGCTTCCTCTTAAATATATTCGTTTCTTTCAAATGTATTAGCTTGTATATTTTTAATTGCAAATTCTTTTGAATATCTATTAAAATAATGAGAAATATTAACTATTTTGCATCAGATATGTTTTAAATAAAAATTTAAAATTTACAAGAAACAATCATAAATGTATATTGCTGGAAATATATTTTTAAAAATCACATCATTTAATTAAATGTTCAAATAATTTAATATAGGTTAGATTATTACCGTTTTTTAAGAATCTTATTTTTACACAGATATTATGGGGACAATTTTTAAAATAAATACATAATAATATATTACATTTCTAGTTAATAATAATAATTATATATAATTAATAATAATACTAATATATTAAATTTCTTACATTTTTTTTTTTTTTTTTCACTGTATAATTTTTTTAAAATTTCAATTTAATAGTCACGAATCAATATATTTTCTAAAGTCAAATTCATTTACACCATATTTAAACACCATATTTCAGTTTACACCGTATTTAAAACCAAATTCAGTTGAAACACCACATTTAAAACCAAATTAAGTTAAAACTCCATATTTAAAAAAACGTCCAATTAAAATTCCATAATTAAAAATACATTCAATTAAAACACCGTATTTTAAGCTAAATTCAGTTAAAGCAACCATATTTAAATTACCTTAAAATGGTATGTATTCTAAAATTGTGGAAGCTTTTTGTTTCTTTTTGTAAGTTTGGTTTAGTTCGGTTGGTTTCTCTAAGGTTATCTGGTGCACAAGAGGGCTAAACAGATCGGAACTTAAGTTTGAAGTGGATTCCGAACTACGAACAAACATCCAAAGATGATCCAAATGATACCAAAGGCCAGAGCGCTAGCCACTTGGCTACCAGGCCGCATATTTTCTTTTTGTAAAAATTCACATAAATCTTTATAATAATTTGTACCATCTAAACAATAGTGACAAATGTCTTCAGGTTGCCACGCCTTCACTAATAACTAGTTAAATGAATAATAGTGCATAATGTGTTTTATTAAACTCCATGGGCAAAAATTACATACTGGTGTTACCGTTAGGCCATACTTTAATTACATCAAAAGTTTCAATGGAAAATAAATATATAACTGAAGAACTTATACTTTCATGGATATAAGTGATTTTTTAACCAATAAAAAACAGCCATCACAGGAACACACCGAATTGCGGAACAGATCCGATCTGCCGATAAGCGTTAAGCGGAAAAAGCAATAAAAGCAGAAATGGAACATTGTCAACCGTTTGTCGACATTTTTTTACAATCCTTTGTTCCCCACAAAATGGTATTATTTATTTGTTTGGTTTTTTTTTTATCACAAAGCGGATGACAAAAAATAAATAAATAAATAAGCGACCAGTTATGGGGGGAAAAGGACAACAGCACCATCAATAAAGGACAACACCGTCTATGGATGCCAATCACGGATTGTCCTAAATACGTGAATTGACGCTGTCAATCCTCGGCCAAAATGGCTTACCCTCTCATTTATCGCTGCCCAACCCCAAGTATATCAATCATCGTCGTCATCGTCTTCTTTTACCGTGACGTCTTGGGTCGGGATGACGTCTTGATCATGTGTGGATTTGAGATGAAGGACTTTATGAGATAGAATCTGTAGAAAGGTATTATTTGAAATTTTTTTTTTTAAAATGTGAAAATTAAATTTCTCTCTGTAAGGAGTTTTAAATTTATATTACAGTTTTCAGATATACCATATTTCGTTTAATTATTCAATATGATGTAGTTTGTATGATCACCATCATATAAACTAGTTATTTGTCATGTCATTGTAACTTGTCACTAATATCACTTGTTATTAGTATTTTATTATGAGTGTAATCATAATAAAATACTAATGGTAAGTAGGATCTTCGTGTAATCGAATATTGAAGAATCGTTTTTATTTACTGACATGAAAGACTTTATGAGATTAAATCTGTAAAAAGGCATTATTTGAAATTTTTTTTTTTTAAATGTGAAAACTGAATTTCTCTTTGTAATGTGTTTTAAATTTATATTACAGTTTTCAGATATACCCTATTTCGTTAAATTATTCAATATTATCTAGTTTATATGATTAGTGTTATCATTATGGTGTAATCATAATAAAATACTAATGGTTAGTAGAGTCTTCGTTGTAAACCGATAGTTGCAGATTAATTTTTATTTATTGCTAGTTGACCTAACAATGTTTCACTATATATGTATAATCAGATTATATATATTATATATCATAGTATATATCCATTATCTACTTACCATATAAGATAAGTACTAATGGTATACTGTGGTACTAATGGCATATATAATTTGAGTATATATATATAAGAAGTTCTATGCAATTTATTTATTATGTGACAAAAGTGACATTAACTGAGTTGTGTACTATAATATTTACCATATTTCCGTATTTAATTTATGTTTTGGTTTTCACAAATTTTTTTTTTCATTCTTTTATGGTCTGTTAAATTATTAGTTTGCACATTGAATTCCAATTTTGTAGTATTTTCATTGACTTTCCTTTTTAGAGTCTTTGGGCGAATGAATTTTTCAAATGAAATAATAATAATAATAAATAAAATCTTAACTAAAGATTTTATAATTTATAATTATTAACTGAAGATTTTATAATTATTATGATTGTTATCACATAATAATAAGCATTCATAATATGCATAACAGTTCTTTTTATGAATATTATGAATGTTTATTATTATGAATGAACACTAAAAAAACAAACTGTAAAAATTTTGTGGTTAAACCGGTCTAGTAGTTTTTGAGTTTATAGATTACATACATATGAACATTGCTTTTTATTCATGTAGATATATGTACGTTTTTATTAGCATATTATTAATATCAATGTTGGCATAATAGTTTCAGAAACAAATAAATCGAAATATCATATTTTTAAAATAACACTGTTATGTATTAATTATGTACAATTTGAGGGAAAGTTTTTAATATTAAATTTCAAAATAACAGTTTTGAAAGTAACCTTTTAAATATTGCAATTTTTAACTAAGTTCTGTAACCTCTTATAGTAATTTCTTGCTTTGATTTCAATAAATCTTAGAAGTAATTTAATTGCGTAGATGTTTCCATTAGTCATTATTTAAGCAGGATATTAAATAAATCTTTTGAAAACTATTTAAAGATGTAGCATGCAAAACATCGAGTAAAATATATTAAATTAATACAAATCTTATAAAATAATGAAATCATGTCTTCATCCTTATATTTAAATAAAATACTATTTAACCACTGTTAAGTTTTACATGCGATAAAAAAAAAAAAAAAAAAATTGTAATAAGAAACTTAATTTAAAGTACATAATAATACGCCTAATCAAAAATCCATTAACATAGTGCAATCCCAACAATCTTTCTTCTCTTTATATCTTCCAACAAAAAGGCAGCCAACAATTAAATGGCGTAGAAATAGTCCACAATTTTAACCCTGGGCACAGAAACTAATGCACTACAAATTCTCAGATGATCCCTGGAAGACAAAAGCATGTCACAATCAAGATAGAAATCCAGAGGTTTGGTTCCCTTCTTCCCCAAATATCACCCATGGGGGCTATGAAAAGGCCACTTTATTTCATTCCTCTTCTATGCAAGGTCCCCTGCGGGCAAAAGGTCCATTGTCCACTGCAGATGTTCTCGCCGAGTTGAACGTGTCGGCCGACCCCTAGGTCAAACGCGGCCATCGCTCAAGACCTGCAGATTTGCGGTCTTATATATAGATGGATATATATATATATATATATGAAAGGCCTTCTCTACAGGACTTATTTCTCCAGGGGGAAATTTCGTGGTGTCACCATTAGCGCAGGCACAACGACGTGTTTACTACATTCAAAACGTGGTGTCTTGTTGATGGGTTTATAGGACCATATTTATAGGTCTTTGAAAAAAAGTCCTTGTGTGAAGTGAAAGATGGTGTGGTAATTAAATTGATAAGTGGGTCGTTCCGACAAAGTGGAGGAAATGGTGTGGAGTGTTTGTTGGTTTTTGTGTATTCATGTGTGTAATTATGGTATCTCTTTTTTTAAAGATGCGCGGCAAATCTGAGTGGCTTTAAAAAAAGTTGGTTTTGCTTTTGTTTTTAAATATAGCTTAATTTTAGCTTTTTATTTTTCTAGATTTTTTAATTTACAAACAATTTTGTTAAAAAATAGAAAATTATTTTTTATTAATATTTTGTAGTGGTGGAGTTCAAGATGTCATGATTATTTATTGCAGTACCTTTTGTTATTTAAACTTTTGAAGAGTTTGTGTGCAGTTGTAACAAAATTGATATATGTTTGAATAGATTATGCAAGTTCTTGTTTATTTGTTACATCTTGTTATATATAACCCATCCTTCACATTAAATAAACTTAGTGCATTTTAATTTACTAAGAAAAAGAATTGAATACAAAAATTCATATAATTCATGTTTAGAATGTGTGGTAAATTAAACAAATATTGTTTATTTGCTGCAGCTTGTTATATATAACCGTCTGTTCCCCCACATTAAATAAGCTTAATGTCTTTCTAATTTACTAAAAAAAAAAAAAAAAAATTGAGTACAAGATATTCATATAATTTATATTTGAAATATGTGTTAGCAACAATATATTTGAAAGAAATAAATATATTTGATCCCTAGAAACTCAAAAAAGCAGGCAAATTCCCTTGCCCCTAAATGATAATGTACCACTAGATAATGTTCGTCAAAATATATGTTTAAAATAAAATATTTCTATCAATCTATATCAATCATACATCTGATTTCTGCTGACTTATGGTTTAATTATATGATTAATTGCAAGACTCCTGATAGAACCTTTGATAAATTTGAACCCTAACGAATTCTGGCAAAGGGCATCTATTGATTCGCCGTTTTGTTTTTAGGCTAAAACCATCACTCCCCGTTAGTAACCACCAAAAGACTTTTATCCATAATGATGCGCACGTGCTTCGAAATCGCGAATCGTCTTAAGACACAGTTCGACGCTTGCACATCACTGGGAAGCCATTAATCCATTTAGCCCAGTCCACATATTATACAATATTCCAGCATCTCGCCAAAAATTCTTTTAGCGATTAATCCACCTTCCAGAACAAAGCATTTAATGCCCTCCCTCATCGCTGGTGGGTACCGAATGACATGGGGCGAGAGACAGGTCCAGAGGGATTATCGTCTTCTTCGGCTTTATTATGTCCTCATAATCCTCGTAACACCGCCAGAAATGATTAATGATGCATTGTCTCCGCGGATTAATAGAACTTCGATGTCTTTATTGCAGCTTGGTAATTTCTGGGGAAGTTTGCTTGTAATCAGGAAAGGATGTCCAGGGAATAGACGGTGCAGATTCTTTGTTTGTTTTGTTGTGTGTTTTTTTCCAGAAACAATTTGGAAGAATTTGTGAAATAAGTGTTTTTATCCCCTTGCATAAAAAGAGGCTTTGCGGAAAACTTCTTTAACTGCAGCAATGCCGTAATTATGAGGCTTTATACTTTTTTTTTTTCTTTGTGTTTTCTTAGAATAAAAGGCTTTATTTGTACAGAATAATTAAATAAGGATTCTTATAAACATATGTCGTCAAATTTTCATTGACATAATACATTGGCAGTGTTTTTCATGGAAAATGTACGTTAATCTTTCATTTGTTTAATCATTTCCTTAAATAATTTTCTAGTTTCGTAATGTGTTTATCATCGTACATTCAAAATAAACATATTTGTGTGTTTTATCATTGTACATTCAAAATAAACATATTTGTGTGTTTATCATCATACTTTCTAAATAAACATATTTGTGTGCTTATCGTCATACTTTCTAAATATGCATATTTGTGTGTTTATCGTCATACTTTCTAATTAAACATTTGTGTGTTTATCGTCATACTGTCTAAATAAACATATTTGTGTGTTTATCTTCATTAATTTCAAAATAAACATATTTGTGTGTTTATCGTCATACTTTCTAAATATGCATATTTGTGTGTTTATCGTCATACTTTCTAATTAAACATTTTGTGTGTTTATCGTCATACTTTCTAAATAAACATTTGTGTGTTTATCGTCATACTGTCTAAATAAACATATTTGTACTTATCTTCATAATTTCAAAATAAACATATTTGTGTGTTTATCGTCATACTTTCTAAATAAACATATTTGTGTGTTTATCGTCATACTTTCTAAATAAACATATTTGTGTGTTTATCGTGATACTTTCTAAATAAACATATTTGTGTGTTTATCGTCATTATAGTTGAAATAGAATAGTTCTCAGCAAAAACGTAAAAATACTAACTCATCGACCGCAAATTTTTCAGAATTAATAAAGTACTTTTCGCTAATCTTAGTTTAAAGTATTTTTAAGCAGAAATTCATAATTCTAAATTTTAAATGTTATTTATGTGATTATATACGTTTTTTAAAACTTCTCATACATTTATTTTATAAAAAAAACAAACCAAAGTCTTAAAATATCTACGCTTTTCTAAGTAGAATAACATAAAATGCATTCTATTTTGGACTAAACATTAATCTTAATTAGTAAAATAAAATAAATATTTGAGGCTTATTATTATTTCATTTGATTGAGCTTTTATATATGAAGCACTGCACCACACATTCTTTCTTCTTTATCATTTTCATCAGCTTTTGAATTTATCATTTATAATAAAGCCAAAACTAAAGTGTTTCTGCCATGAGCAAATTTGACTCATTCCATTCTTTTGCATAACTTGATCTGTCGGTAGATGGTATAAAAGATTGTCATGTTAATGTATGAAAAAGAAGATTAGGAAATAGATCAGATAAGTAAATGAAGGGTATGAAATGTATTATAAGTTGGATACACTTCATGATCTATAACTTAAAGCGTGCGAAATGACTTTCCTTATATCTATCCGTTAATTATATCTTTTCAAAATACTCATTTGTCATCGTTTTAAGAGAAATAAATTAGCTGTTTAAATGCCATAAAAATTGCGCACAGAATAAACGAAAGGTATGAAAATTATGTAAGTGAAAATCTCATATGCTGGTTTATTTTTTTAGAAATTAGAAAACTTAATTTTAGATTTAAGGAAATATGTTTTAAGTATTTAACTATAGCATTCCATTCTTTTAAATTTAAATTTTTATACACTTGGAATACCAAAGGATGTATTCCATGTGTGTTTTTGAAAAATAAAATTCCTTTGGTATTGCATGTATGCATCACGTTCATTCCATCACACATGGAATACCAAAGAGTATATTCCATGTGTACACCACCTTTGGTATTCCATGTGTGCATCACCTTTAGTATCCCATGTTTACATCATATGGAATACATACATTCATTCTATCTATCACACATGGAATACCAAAGGATGTATTCCATGTGTGATTTTGAAAAATAAAATAAAATTATTAAATTAAATTAAAAATTAAATTGTTAAGTTTAATGTGTGATCAAGTTCCAATCTCAATTAATGTAAAAAAAAATTTATATATATATATATATATAATAATTTTTACTTTAATTGAGATTGAAACTTTCTACCATGTGATGGAATTTTCAATAACACTGTTACAATATAGAAAAATCTAAAACAATAACAAAAGTTTTCACCATTTTCTATATTTCAGACAATTTTTCTTCACAGTATTTTCTTTTTCAAACTGACACGATATATACCAGAACTTGTTGTTTTTGTTTTCCTTCAGTTAATGTTTCTTTGCTTGTTTTTCATTCTATCTTCTTCTCTATCTATCTCTTTGATTCTCGTCCTCTGTTTGTTGTCTGTCGACTTTTTCACGGTCGAGACGTTGTTAAGAAAACAATAACATCCACCCCAGTGTGGACCCTTGTTGCCATTTCCTCTTCTCCCCGTGTACCTGGAGCCACAGGTAATCACACTCACATATAGGAAGACAACAACAACAGCAGCAAAAAAGAAGAAGGTGTTATACGTTAGGAAAAGAATAGTTGGTTGAGAAGAACTAGAAGAAGCCAGCACATGAGATGAAAATAAAGCACAAAGAACAGGAGAAAAAAAAAACTGGAGAAAAGGACTTTGGGAGAGAAGGGGCAGGAAAAAAAAAAAATCCCGAAATATGGAGGCTCTTTGGATCTCTGTCCTATTCGAATCCAGAGGAGGAGAAAGTTCCATCTTCTGTGAGATTCTTGGAGTGAAAAAGAATATCCCCAGGGTGTGAAAAAAAAAAGGTGCCAGGGAGGCAATAAATGTGGTGGGAGTCTTCCATTCCTGGTTTTTTTTTATTATTATTTTGTTCCAGAAAAGGTCTGATGGAGGTGGGCCACATCTCTGTTAGAAAGCTTCTTCCAGAAGAAGAAGAGGAAGATAGTCCTCAGGCTTGAGCACGCCTTCTGAATTATTTCTGATTGTAGGCTTTGGAATCTGTCTCTGCAATCAGTTCCGACAAATCAGATTGGTGGTCCATTGCGAAATACCGACTTTGACCTCTTTTTTTCCCTTCATTTTTTATTGGCTACATTCTCGCTTGGTCTTGTCCCTAAATCTTTTCTATTTGGTGAGAGATACCTGCATATTCAATATTTTGGATTTGAGGTTAAATGTAGGGATACATAGAAACTTTATCCAGTAATAGTTTTCTTTTAAAATGTTTTTCGCCAATATTTTATGCGCTTTATACATAAATACTCTTTTGTATTCAATGTGTTTACTATATGGCATGTAATACGTTAGTGTTAAATTGTCCAATATAGTATTTTATTTCCGTAACATTTACTTTGGTTATATTTTCACTGACTATTGGTCAATGTTTTCTATTTCTATTTTTCTGAAACGATTTTGGCCACACAGATATATTTTGTATGTATAGATGAAATAAAGGTTTGCTTTTTTTTTTTTTAATATGGATAATTTTTTTTAAAAATTAATGTAGCATTTTGTAGATGGATTAGTAAATTTCACATAATAAGATGCATAACTTGCTGTAAGAATACATGTTTAAATTCACATTATATAAATACATTCTTAAGTTAGAATTATGTTAACTACTTTCTGTAACATATTATTTACTTGTGGTCAGTTGGAAAGCTAGTATTTTATTCCCATAACATATATTTAATTGGTTACATTTTCACTGCCTAGTTAAATTTCTATTTCTTTCTTTTCGTGAAACGCACCTAACTGGTTATTTAATGTTCAGAATTTACAATTAAATGCAGGATATATTTTATGTGTGAATAAATGGTATAAATATTTTCTTTTTGAAGTTCCTGTATTACGTTCACATGTCTTTACTAATAATTTCAGCTTATGAATATAACACTAATTATTTTTTAAATATTTTTATGACGATTTTAAGATATCAAGCTGAAATAAATTACTATCTTAACTTATTCCTTCAAATTGGTATAGCGGCCTGATGGCCAATTGACTAGATAGCTGGCCTTTGGTACCACAGGCTTCAGGTTCGAATCCTGGTAGCATGGATGTTTGTTAGTGATTCGGAATCCATGTTAAACTGTAGGTCCCAGCCTAATTAGCCTAAAGTATGCACAAAATGACCGCAGAGAGACAAACCAAACCAAAATGGAGCACACTACAAATTAATGTACAGTTACGAAAATGTAGATTAATTTGTAAAGATAATATAAAAGGAAGTGAAGTAATGTATAGTATATAATATTGTAACCATACTTACTCCTACACACTAGCCAGAGCGCCCTCTTTGGCGTTCAGGAGAGATAATCTGTCGGCCTCGAGACTCTCACCCGAGAGTAAGTACAGCGCAACCACTCGCTCCAGCTGTTCATTGTTTAGTTTACAGTCTCTCACCAGAGAGAGGAAATATATTTAACGCAAACATACGTATTAGTTGGCCTACAGACTCTAACTCGGAGAGGAAGTATATTTCGTGCATTCTGCGCGTACCTGAATATCGGGTTTTCGCCTTAGAAGTGGAGTTCTTCCACGAATCTATAATTATATGAATTTAAACGTGTTGCATATTTTCTGTAATTGTTTGTATGTAGTGTGCGTGAATAAGTCTCAACTCAACTACACCCAGCTATGATCCAGTTGCCCAACCTACTCACTACAATATATATATATATCATATATCGTCTTTATTTTATATAGAAGTAATTTTAATAAATTAATAAATTTTGATTTAATTTAAAATAATTTCTAGCTAAATTAATGAAAGATCTTTTCGTGTTTAAACATTGTTTGCATGAATATTAAATATGTGAACAGCTTACTTCAAGATTATTTTAAAATTTATAACAAAATAACATTTCATAGAAATATGTCATTTATTTATGATCCAATTATTTAATATTCATGCATTCATATTTCTTTTAAATTATATATTTTTTTTCAAAAACGATTCACAAAAATATTTTAAATGCCGCCATATTGTATATTTATTTATTATTTATGACTAGCGTTCGATTTTAACATTTTTTTTTTAATGCCAATACATTGAAAAGCTTATATATTATTAACATCCATCGAAAATTATTTATTTAAAACGTATCTTTTAAATTTTCTACCAAAATAATAAATTGCGCAGAAAACAACATTTAATTTTATCTCCTATTCAGTTTTACGTATTAAAAGAGAATTCTTATTATTAGCATTTATATTTCAAAACAGCAATCATACATTTATTAAATCGTTTCTGAATATTATGTTATATTATATTCTTTTGTTTTATTATGCAATAAGCATATTTTTGTGAATATAAAGATACAAATGATATATTTTTCTTTTTTTTATTTTTTAAAGATTAGCATACGTTTTATCGTCAGAGAATTAATTTATTTCCCTACAGTTGAGTTAGAGCATATTTCATTTACTTAATACTATGTTTCTCTTTCCTAATTGTCTTTCAGCAACAATGCATTTAGAATAATTTGAATACGCTTTTCCATAAAGAGTTATTGTTCGAACCTGTCGATTGTCTCTAATTCGCGCTGCTTTTCGCGAGGTTCTATTTATATTTCCAGTGATGTTGAAACTTGCACATATTGAGAACAATGTTGCGATTCATATTTGACTAATGGGAATTTTGCCTAAGTTTTGCATAAATAAAGGCTATAATTCAATCACGTTTAATTTCCTGCTTGAATATTAATATGAATTCGCACTTGTAACGGCAATTTATGTAATATTAAATAAATTCTAGTTGTTGAAGACAAGGCAGAAGTAGAATAAAAAAAATTTCAGTAATAGATTTTAGTTATTTATAATAAAGAAGTTTATTTCTTTCTGTTATATTTCGATATCATTTTGTGATATTTTGATGAAACATGAATAATTGTGATTAAAGACAAAAAATGAAATGGCAATCTAAAAAAATTCATATTTACCTTCTTTCTTCCTACATTTTGAACGAATTGTACTAATGCAATAATAATAGTACTAATTGTTACGTTAGCACAATACATTGTACGAATTGTACTATTGTAATGCATTAATACAATTGTTACATTAGCACAATACATTGTACGGATTGTACTAATGCAATACTAATAGTACTAATTGTTTACATTAGCACACTGCATTGTACGAATTGTAGTATTGTAAGGCATTAGTAAATTTTTTACATTGCACAATATTGTACGATATATTGTAATGCATTAGTACAATTACATTAGCACAATACATTGTACGATATATTGTAATGCATTAGTATAATTGTTACATTAGCACAATACATTGTACGAATTATACTAATGCAATAATAATAGTACTAATGTAATTAGTGCATTACTACAATAGTACTAATTGTACTAATGTAACAGTGTTTTTTCCTTTATTATTTTTTTTTTTTTTTTGATTGGTGTCCAGCCCAAATTTGTTTTAAAATTATCGAATACAATTAAAAATTTTCTTTTTAAAATTTTAAAAATATTTCTGAAAACTTCATGTTTTGGTTGCAAAATATGTCGTTTTACACTATCTGTTCAAAATTGAAAGTAGATGGGGTTTTTTGAAATAGAGGTGCTTTTAAAATAAAATTAAGAAATCTATGTTTTCTAATTTTGTACAATAAATTTGTATTCAATTCAATGCAAACCAAATTTTACTTTTCCCATCAAAAATATATTCTCACAAATCCATATTTACCTTCTTTCATCGTACATTTTGAACGAATTGTACTTTCTGTATTTCTTCATTTCTATTATTTTTATTGATTGCTGTCCAAACAGAATTTATTTTTTAAATTTCCAAATGCAATTAAAAATTTCCATTTATAAAATTTTAAAAAAGATTTCTGAAAAAAATTTATGCTTTGGTTGCAAATTATAAGACATGAATTGAAATTGAATCGAAATTGAATTTGAAATTGATGTAGATGTTTTTTAAAAATAGAGGTGCTTTTTAAAATAAAATTAAGAAATTTAAGTCGTTTAATTTTTATATATTAAAATTGTATTCAATTCAATGAAAATCAATTGTCATTTTTTCCCCATCAAAAATATATTCTCAATGCTATTTCTGTATTGCAAACATTTTTATCACAAAAAGTTGTTGCATTTCGTTCTGCAGGAGAGAGAAATTTATATTCTTTAACAAGTACATATTAAGAACATATCACTCAAATTTGACAGCAGATAAGCAGTGTTTTGGATGCTTATATTACATGCAATTAGTGTTTTGCACTAATGAGAATAACTTGTCACTGAAATCTGAAAGCAGATAATCAGTGTAATGGATAACGAAGCCTCATGAAATTAGCGATTGTCTGTGTGACCTTTACAGGTCGAAACAATTACAAATGGAATATGGACTACACTGAAATCGTGATCGTGTATCGTGATTGGTGATAGTCAGTGGGCTGAGAAAATGTCTACTCTATTAAGAAGTGAGGAAACTGACCCCTTTGACGGATTTTCTTAAAGGGAGGTTTTCGAAAAAAAGAAAGTTCTGCGAATCGATAAGAACTGTTGTTTTTTGTTTTTTTCATTGAAGTGATTGAATTCTTTAATTTTCATTTTTTTTTTTTTTTTTTTTTTTGTAAATAATAAATAAGAGTTCTGTATGTATATATGCATAATGCTTGTAAATAAAAATTAAAGTTCTCCCATGAACTTGAAACTGACCATCGTCATGAAGCCGTTATAGATCTAGTATATGCCGAGATGTTACAACATCCAATACACAATATGCTACAGAAATAAATAGTTTATTAAATTGTTGTATAAAATATAGTTGAAATTACTTAAATAACACTTTTTCTTTTAAAACCACAAACTTTTATTTATCGATTAAAAATAAGTATAAATCTTTACAAAACGTACTATAATAAAATCATCAATAATTTATTTAGAATATATTTATTTTTATTTAAGACTTCTCTGATTTAAATATCCAATAATATTTTAGCAAACCTTTTTAATTGGTTTTTAGTTAGAGAATTTTTTTTTTGAAAAAAGAAATTCATTGATCAAATTTAAAACTTAGGTATGGAAGTAAATATTACGTGAATGAAAAAAATTAGTAATTCTGCAATGGAATAAGCGATTAAATTGTTTTTGAATCCTAAGACCCTTGATAAAAATTAAACTACACTCTCAGCTATAGACTATACTTTTTTTTTTTTATTTTTTTAAATGCTACTGAAATCACTACCAGCTCCGCAGAGATTCAGAAAAGGTTATTACAAAAAGCTTTGCAAAACTAAGCGATTACAAAAATCGTTGTTTTAAGAAAATTTTCTGCTTTTTCCCTTTTTTTTTTTTTTTTTCCCTATCGTAATTCAATCAGAGAGCAGAGTCTCGAAAACTTCTTTACTTTCCTCTGTTTTTTTTTTTTTTTTTACTTTATTATTATTTTAATATTTTTTTCAACTAAAACTTTAAGTGGCTGTAGTGATAAGTACCGCTGAGTAATAGCTTTGCCAACAGTGCATAATAATAAAAATATATAAAATATATATTTCACTAGAGCGGGGCGAAAAATGCTCTTTTTTTTTTTTTTTTCCTTCTTTTTAAATACAAGCCGTCAAAGTTGGAAAAAGAGGGAAAAAATAAAGGAAAAAAAGCGAGTGAGGGAAGAAAAGAAAGGGCGGAAGAAGGGAATTGAGTATTAAAATTTCCTGTCGCTATTATTTTAGCTAAGTCTTAGAAAAACTAAGAGTTATTAAAAGGAAGGAGCCGTTTAAGTAAGTTAGAGCTTCTCAGCCACTTCCTAGAGATAGGCCTCCTGGTGATTGGATGTATGTGTGCAAACTCTACTAATGTTCTAAAGGATTCCGGAGAATTAGGATTGTGTGAAAAATTTACTCTCATTTGAATTCACATGCTGTCACCGAGGAAATGATGGCAAAGTGAGACTTGTCTGCAGTGATGTTGTGAGCCTTTCGTATTTGAGCATTTGGTGGTATTAAACAACGTGAACTCTTTGTGATATTTGTTATTGTTTCTAAATTATTAATTATCTTGTGAATTCAAATGAGACTAAATTTTCAATTTTCATGTTGTCACTGGAGGAAATGATGGCAAAGTGAGACTTGTCTGTAGTGCTGTTGTAAGTCTTTCGTATTTGAGTATTTGGTATTAAACAATGTAAACTCTTTTGTGATATTTGCTATTGTTTTTGAATTATTAATTATCTTTGAAAATTTAGCCTCATTTGAATTCACATGTTGTCACTGAAGAAATGATGACTCGTCTGTAGCGATGTTGTAAGCCTTCCATATTTGAGTATTTAATATTAAACAAAGTAAACTCTTGTGATATTTGTTATTATTTATAAATTGTTGGTTAATGGTAATAATACAGTGATTGAATTATTATTTAGAATATTAAATATTTTTTTTTTTTTTCTTCTGGAAAAATGTTTGCAAAGAATGTTTGGTTTGTCGCTCTACGGTCATCTTGTGCACGAGGCCAGAAACAGACCGGGAACAACTGTTTAAAGTGAATTCCGAACCCCTACCGAAACATAAAGGCCATCACCAGAATCTGAAACCTTTAAGCGGCCTGCGGTACTTTGAGGTCAGAGCACCAGTGCTCGGCCATAAGGCCAGCCGCGTTTGCAAAGAAAGTAAATTGGCATATATTATTAAATAAATAATAGTTTTAGTAGTTTATTAAGAAGAGTTTGTCTGTATGAGAAAAATATGAATACAAAAATTATTATTAGTTTCACAAGTATAATAATAAAAAACTGCTGCTGGTTACCTGACAGTTGACAAACCTGAAAGTATTTCATTTTACAACTAGCTCATTTAATGTCTTCTGTAATTTTTCTATTGGGTGCTGCAAGTGTTGCCATTCCTTCATTAAGAAAGTAACTTTTACAAAATCAGTAATGCTTAATTATCTGCTTAATTTATACAAGATATATTTTATAATAAACATTTAAACTAAAAACTATTTTTAATGTTAATATCCAACTTGAAGTTTTTAGTAAAACATATTAGAGAAGTTTAGAAGGCCGGCAGCCGCCGTAGAGCCTGTATAGCTTTTTCTCCCAGACCCTAGAATTATGTTTCCTATGAGCATGCGCGCTAGGGAGAAAGCTAACGGACGTCCTGCTGCACTCAACGTACGGTATATGCAAAATCCTCTATTATCTGTTTAAAATAATTTTATTCAATTTGAATTTTAATATGAAATTTCTGGGACAATTTGTTTGTTTGCTTCCTGTTTGTACTCAAATGTGAGAAATTAGCCTGTTTATACTAAATGTGATAAATTACCAAAATTTCAAATATCAGTCATTTCATTTTTTTTTACCTTAAATTAAAGTGATTAGTTTAACAAATATAATGATCGAAAATTATATGATTCCCATAAATTCAATCATTTGCATATATTCCTATATGTGTAAAAGCGAATGTGCCTATATTTTGTCTTTTATTAATGCAACTATCAGGAATTATTGAATTTTCTACTTCAAGAAATTCCTTAAGCCGTTGAATAATGCAAATTTGTTAATTTATTTTTTCAATGCTCTCTTA